>JBBPDA010000105.1:3661696-3674270 GCA_037974385.1 Arnoldichthys spilopterus
TCTTAGGGGACACAATATGGGCACAGTTCCGAGTGGCAGCGCGCGCCGCTTCTGCCTGGAACCCACACTCCAAAATAGAAGGCGAGGCAAGCACAGGCTTCCCCAGCCAGCGCCTTTTCATGTGATCACTGCAGCCTGCCCTTCCCCCAGAGTCGAAGGAAGTGCCAGGGAAGCAGCATCTGGACACTGAACTTTCCAACTGGAACCTTGACTGAAACAAATGCATGTTGGACATAATTGTGATCTTTCTCTAGAGGCCATAAATACTGACTTAACACTCAAAAATGGTCAAACACAAAGGCAAGGAGGCTATTATTGGTTGGATGACTCATTCACTTTGCCAGCTTTCATCATCCATGGATCCTACTAGCTGTTTTCTGAATGAAGGGTGATGTGCTGAGAAGCGTCTGCACGTCCCTTGTTCTAAGTGGAATATCTTTACCATCAAAACACCTTTTGCATATGAGCTTAGACATTTGCCCTCTCATCACTCACTCCACCTCACTTCACGTGGTGTTTTTTAAAAAAAGACTTTCAGCACAAGATTGCAAAGAATTTTGGTCTTTCATCATCTACACTACGTAATATTGATTCAACTTAAATGATAAAGTTGATTAAAGGTTCAATTCTATGTAGGACCACTGCAGAGTTCTTTTGGCCCAAGCTCATCTCAGATGGGTCTAAATGTTCATATGAGCATAGGCTTGTTTTTAGGAAAAATGGATTGTTGTTCATTCCAAAGGCAAAATCCAGAGCATCCAGACCATTAACAGTGATAGGTGCAAAAGCTAACATCTGTCGTGGTATAGGGGTTAATCCCTGCCCATGGCAAGGGAGACTTGCATATGTGTGAAGTTATCATTGACACAATGGCATATATTGAGATTGGGAGTGACATATACTTCCATCAAGGCAATGTTTTTTCCATGGTTATTCAACAAGACAATGCCAGGCCACATTTTGCACACGTTACTACAACATAGCTTGGTAGACACAGAGTGCGTGTGTTTAACTGGCCTGTGTGCAGTCCAGTTCTCTCTACTGTTGAAAATGCATGATGCATCATGAAGAGGAGAATCAGACAACAGCAACCACAGACTGTTGAGCAGCTAAAGTCTTGTATCAAGCACTAATGGATACAAATTCCACTTAAAGAACTGCAACAATCAGTCTCCTCAGTTCCCAAATGATTAAAAACTGTAATTAAAAGGAAAGGTCATGTGGAAAACAGGCCTGTGTCACAACATTTTTCTTACATCATAATGTTAATTTGTTTATATTTACAAAATACATTGGTGGTCAGTAAAAACATTGGAAATATTTTTTTTTTATACTTTTGTCACATCATCACAGATTGTTGATATTATTGCATTTTGCAAAATGTGTCAGCCTTTACAAAAATTGTCTAGGTTGTGAACCAAATAACGTTCATAACTATGTTGTTACTCGCAATAAAACGTTTCCTCTTATGTGCTGTTGCTTAGCATACATTCAGATGTGAGCTTGCCTAACTGACAGGAGAAAAAGAGGAAATTCTCCTGGCCTTTGAGGTTTGTAACAAGTTCTTTAATGTCTAAATGAAAATGAAAGGACCGGAAAGTGTTTTTTTCTGTTGTAAATGCTGCTGCACTAAAATACAAGTATTCAGTGTCAATAATAATTAACATAGTAAAGCTTAGAAATGCTGAAAGTTTTTTCCTCCCTTGAGATTGAGTATATTAGATTTTTTACCTTTTTTAGTTCTTTTATGAATCTGTAAATAAGACTTACATTTATTTATACCCTGTATCACTTATTGCTTTATTGCTTTTAGATTTCTATGAAGAGGGTTCATGTTGTTTTCCTCCTTTTAAAAAGGCACTGGGCTCTTAGATCTGCAGGGCTGAACAAAACACACAGAGAAACCACGACCTGAACGCTGTTTATTATTTCGCAGACCTCCAGGTGTACAGTGACTGCTGTGATTATGTGTGCTCCACCCAAAACCACCCTGCTGCGTGGAGATGGATGGCTCATGGGGGATAAAGACGCACACACAAACACATGCACACACACATACACGTTGTTGCTG
This sequence comes from Arnoldichthys spilopterus, assembly GCA_037974385.1. NCBI lineage: Eukaryota > Metazoa > Chordata > Actinopteri > Characiformes > Lepidarchidae > Arnoldichthys > Arnoldichthys spilopterus. The sequence goes on from JBBPDA010000105.1 coordinate 3,663,768, forward strand.
GGGTGATGAGACGTGGCCACTCTCGGCACGGCGGTGATGGCCTATTTTTTGATCAGACAACATGGAGGCTCCTGTGAATGTCTGGCCCCGCTTGCTGCCTAGAGCGCAGGCTGCACTGACCTGAAACTACTAATTAAAGCAGACACTGCTTTGCATAAAGGGAGGTTTGATGCGGCCTGACAGTTGGCGTGAAACATTGAAATTCAAGAGACGGGCAAGGGAAGACAAATGTCCATTACCTCCTTGCACTGTGCTTTACAGTGTGCCACATTAAGATTTCACATTAAGATCAGTGCTTTAAATCTAAAGCCGTCACCTAAGCTCGTTGTCTTTAAAATTGTGTAAAAAAAGGATTTCCATGAACATGTAGTGCACTACAGGCAAAACACAATAGCAATGGGCTGATCAATGCTTAGGTGTCGATCCTGATCAATATCAATTATTGATACATGGTGTTTTCTTTAGTCTTTAAGGGGAAAAAAAGATGTTAAAAGACAGTAAAAGAAGAGGAATTACACAAGCGTGGTCAGTCTGACTAACTGCTGCTTTCCTCTTATGTCTCATGTCACTCCAATAAATTTATTCTTTTTCTGGCTTTTACTGAAATCACAAGGATTTCCCCCAGTTTATGCACACAAGACTTTTAAAATGATTGATTTTAGCGTCTGAACACTAGCCTTGGTTTTGGTACTGGATCAAACAGGAAGTCAGGGGTACTGCCCATCTCTACTGGGGACTAACTATGAAAATGTTTTGATTTTAAGCAGCTAAAACTTCTGATTATTCATTTTAAATATATAGTTACTAATATTATCTATTAACTATCATATGTCCTAAAGAGAAATTCCACATTTTTGTTTCTGTTTATTATTAATTTAATAATTCATTTCTACATAATTATTAATTATTTTTTAATAATTATTATTATTTAGAGAATCAAGACAGTACAGTAGAAATACCTTATTGTAAAGATACTTACTGAAAAATTGGTGGAAATCCCTTTATATAAATAGCAGAAATTCAAGAAGCCTGAAATAATAAAAAAATACAGATTTCAGGCATTAGCTTTTCAAAATGTTTGTTATTTTAACCTTACCCACTGGGAGGCCAGTCACACTGGGAACCATAGCACAGGGGGAATAGGACAACCAGTAAACTGACCATAAAGGTGGTTCATTTGTGTTGAGTATGTGTGCAGATGTACTACAAGTGTTAGCAGTCTCTATAATTATTAGCTGCAGGATTTCCTACAGATTTGAAATACACTGTACATTTACATTTACAGCATTTAGCAGACGCTCTTATGCAGAGCGACGAACAACAGTGCTTTGTAGTCCATGTCTGTTCTTCTGTCTGTAGAGCTAAACCCATCAACAGCCGTCATTCTACTAAGATACTACTGGCTAAGTTACACCATAACAAACCCTGACAAACCTGTAAACCCAATAGACAATGAAGTATATAAGAGTACACAATAAACAATAGACAGTAACAACAAATGCGCAGTAAATATGAGCCTAGTTAGTTTCCAAGATCCTCCTTGAAGAGGTGCGTTTTGAGTCGTCGCATGAATACTGTTGTGCTTATACATGGCATAGGGTTTGGGGGTAGGGGGCTGTTTAAAAACCCATATCATGAAAAACAACATTTTGTTGTTTTGGTTTTTTTTTAATATAAGTGTGTTGTAGGATATGTGTGTGTGCATGTGCCAGGGTGTTACAGTTTATAAACACTATTAAAGTTCTAAAACATACTTTTACTCCCCTGTATTAAAAATAAGCTGAAACATTTTTAAATTCACTGCTTTTGGGATTTTACCAGCGCATTAAACATACACACCTGTTCAGCCTATGGCGGTTTTGCTCAACCCATTCACAATGAAGTTATAAGGAGTGTTTCTTGCTTTTGAATGAGGTACAATACAGGGCATTCAGTCAGAACAGAGCTCATTTACATATATCAGTCTTACAGCCACAGTGACAAAAACAGCCTGAAAAAAGAGAAGTGGGAAAACGGTCATGTAAAAATAAATGATGACTGTTTTTGATACATAAACCACATAAACATCATATGTTGAAAACCTTTAATAAAAATGTAGGATATGGAAAACATTACACAATACTATGATGCGCTCCTATAAATACATCAATAAAAACAATATCTGAAACAGATATTTTCTAAACCTACAGCATTAATGAGTAAAAAATACACAAGTAAAGAGTTAACAGGTAAATAGGCTTGAGCTCACTCTACATTTTAATAGTTTAACATACAACAATAACGGAGAGAAAAAAATATATATGAAGTGTACTGAGGGACAGTATTAGTAAAGTACCTTAAAATTAGTTATTGGTTTCAGTTAATAGTTACTTCTTGCAATAGTAATTAAATTACTGATAACTGCATATGGAAACAAATTATTTACTAGAGAAAGTAACATTTGCGTTACTTTTAAATGTCAGTTTTTACGTAAAAAAAAATGTTTTGTCTGTCTGTCTTGTAAGTTCTGACATGTGCCTGGGCTGCTGCACTGAAAGGATTACCCAGCATTCCTTTCACTATTGAGCTGAACTGAGTGAAAAATTTCACAACAACCTAGTAACAATGGTGAAATTTCTCTACCATGGAGAGAGATGAATTTGCACTCCAAGCCATCAAAAAGGCCTCATTTGGAAATAGTCTGGATTTTGGTCACTAAACAGCAAAACTGGAACGTCAAGATCAGGTTTTAAGCGAGTTCTGTTAGCTACACTGAGCCTTTCATTCCTGTTATTCATTCCTAATTTTTGGCCAATTTTGACCAAGTCCATCAATACTGTTGTGACATAGACTGGTGAACTAAGTATTGCCCATTTATTGGCATGTGGCTTCTCAGCATGATAAGTTCTGCTTTGTACTATATATATATATATGTGTGTGTGTGTGTGTGTGTGTGTGGGCTTTCAACTGGTTAGTGTGCTCATTGTCATTTTTTGTTCATGTAGGTAATGTTTAATTGTCCTTTCTGCAGGCTTCTGTGTTCATGTTATGAATACTCCACACCTGGTATGCACCACACATTCTTGCAGCACTAAACAGTTTCTCTAAAAACTGATAAATGAGCAAAAGGCTTGAAAAGTTAGTAAAACTTAAAGCATTGTGTTTGCATCATTCTTCCAGTGGGCTTGCCACAATACTTCACAATGAGGCCATTTAAATGTCTGTAAATAGGTAATCATTTACATTAATTGTTACTGCCAAAAAGTAGTGGAACTATAGTCATGCTTATGTTGTGAATCACTGTGGGATGCTGATCAGAGCACAGAAAGTCATAGGACTGAACTTTCTGATAAGGCATCAAAGCAGCATATGAAATTTGTCATTGTGAACACACTCAAGCACCACAACGAAATATGACCTCTGCATTTAACCCATCACACGTGCACATGTGGAGCAGCAGGCAGCTACCAACAGAGCCCGGGGAGCAGTGTAGTGGGACGGTAACTTGCTCAAGGGTACCTCAGTAGTGCCCAGGCCAGGATTTGAACCTGCCACCTTCAGGTCGCAAAGGCAGCGTCCTAACCACTAGGCCACCACTGCTCTCTTACACATATGCGTGTATGTGTAAGAGTCTAAAGGCTGTAATATCAACAGCACATAAAATATTCACAAAAAACATGCCGCAGGCATCATACAGTGCAGTAACATCACGCATTTAGTATTTACAGCACTGCAACATGAAACAGCTCTACAAATCTGTTCAAGAAATAATAAACTAGGCTAACAGCTAAGTGCTAATCACTGTGGGCTAATAACTCACTGTGAACTAAACTCTCACTGTGAAAGTACACAGCTTACAAGGATCACACATGTTTTATGCTGCATTTAGCTTGTGTCGGAAATATCACATTCAAAGTTGTGCACACATGAACAACAACACAATGTTGTCATTACTATTGGGAGATGAGCCCCAACTTTCTGATCTGGGAGCATGCCAACAAAAAACAGTAGTAGCCAATAAGAGTAACGTGGGCCTACCAGCCAGCATCCATGTTTTTTCTGGGTATTTTCTATCTAATTTAATCATCTCCAATCCCACCCTGTAGCCAGGACTTCCCCATCACACAATATCACCAGCACTGGGAGGGAAAAGGTTAGCTCAAGCTTCCTCTGAGTCACGTGAAGCTACCTGTAGCAGCCTTTCAAGCTGTGACCAGTTCTCTCACATCAGCTAGCATTGTTTTGAGTGATGAGGGAAGTGGGAGGGCCATGCTCCCTACACACATTATTTTGTAACGCCTTGTTGTCATTCACATGTGAAAACTGATATGAACACATGAAATACTTCTAACTGGATAAAACCATCACTCATCTAAAGAGGATCTAATGCTTTTTACTGTTTCAGTAATTAACTATAACTGCTCTGTTTGATGACACATTTGTTTGAACACAAATGGAAACAGGAAGGGATGGATCCCAGTGCATCTTTTTTTTTTTGACCAAAAATCAGTTGGAGTAGGAATTTCTGAGCAGCATTAGAGTTTCTGAGCAACATTTCAAGGGGAGCATTAGAGAGTGGAAAGATACTCACAAAAAACAGCACATGATTAACTAGAAAACTTCAGTCACTGTGTTGTTCGCCAGAGCACATAATGCAAAAGTGGACTGGGGTGTATTGCTTTTAACGATGCAGTGGTAGCCTAGTGCTTAGGGACTTGCCCTTGTAATCAGAGGGTCACAGGTTCAAGCCCCAGCCCAGTTACCACTGAAGTACTCTTGAGCACTACACTGCTCCCCTGGCACTGTTGGTAGCTCCCTGCTTCACATGTGGAGGGGTTAAATGCAGAGGTCACTTTCACTGTGTTCACAATGACAAATATTCAATTCTTTCACTTGCATTTTATATAGATGTGGAATCAGTACATTGTTTATCTCTAAAAATTCTACAGATTTCCTCAAATCGCTAGAGTCTGTTAAACCCCGTACAAAGCCTCTAATTATTAGTGTGATATTGGCAAGACTTTTGCCAGTACCGAGTATATTTGTAGGGGCTAGATACTAGTACTTTCCAAACAAATGAATGCTATGGATTGGTGCTTCTCAACGGTAGAAACCTCTTCAGTTTCTCCTTCTTTTACTGGGCCTGCTTTAAATCGAAAGAGCCTACAGCCAAGGCCGAGTTGTCTTTAGGCTGAGGAAAGCGAGCTGCCTCACTCAAGTGTAATGACAAGGCTTAAAGTGAGTTTTGGAAATGAAATGGCATGCAACAACAACCCGCACTCTTCAGCATCATGTTTGTCTTGCTAATTCTTCATATCCTTTTCTTCTTTGTCCAGTCTGTTGACAGTGCCATAGCTCAGTTAGGGCACAAATTGGTCTGTTTGGGAGAGCTGGGGTTGGGGTTTGCTAACCAAGAAAAAACACACGCACAATGACACCTCGCCTTTCTGCTGTTCCAGCTGAGTAGAGCGTAATTGGGAACGGCATGTCGGAGCTAAAGTGGGAAACATTTGCACAACAACCCACAATAATTCTTACCACTGTTGTTTTAATGCATCACTATGAAGGGGCTACAGCAGTGCAGCCCAATAAAACAAATAGTGAAGGTTATTAAATGAAATTATCTTTACAAATGGAGGCAGGCGGCAAAGTTGAAAGCTAATCTTGGTGAATTGATCTTCTGTATGAGGCCCTCCTATTTCTTTTTTCTTTTTTCTTTCCTTTTTTTTTGTTTGCCTTCTTTCTTTCCACGCATGAAAAAGTACAATCTGTTTTTACTGAGCGAGGCCATTTGCATGGCTGCTTGACAGATCCTATTTTACTGATCTCGCCAAGCGCACAATCTATATTCCTGCGACGCTCCCACCCCTTTATTAATCCCGTTAATGTTTCCTCCTTCTCTCGCTGGGTGATGCACCCTCTGATATATCATAGCTGAAGGGAGTGGGGGAAAATGTCAATTACAACTGTTAAAGGCGAACATTGGGTTGCTGTGCTGGTGTTAGGGGTCCTTTCTACAGTTAACATTACAAGCTACAAGAAGAAAAAAAGAGGGTAAAAAGGTTTATGGGTCAGGTCAATATGGTCTGTACTACCAGCGAATGGCAAGTATTATTGCCTGATAGGTTTACACTTGCCATCTGCAAAAGTAATATTTGCAGTTTTTCTTTCTGCGTGTATTAGTCCTTACTGTGGCTGTCATATGAAAACCTCATTACACTATATAAGACAGCTTGTTTTACTTTACAGTGTGTGTATAATTCATGTTAAGTGGATCAATAGAAATGGTCCAGAGTTAGTAAGAATTAAATATAGTTATATTAAAAACTGTTTTGTCTGTTGTATTTTTTTTCTCCAGGTTTACATTTATATTTATATTATAAAATTATAAATTACAATTACTGTAGTGGAATAATTCTTGCTGGAAAGATTGATATATTTATGTGTGTATATATATATATATACATGCAGCAAGTAAGAAGTTAAATTTAATGTTCTGGTTGCAGAAAAAATGTTCTGAGCCACAGATCTTGTGGAGTGTTCCAGGTATACCGTAGTAAGTACCTACCAAAGGTGCCCAAGGAAGGAGAACTGATGAATCTGTGACAGAATCTGCCACCCAAGGCTCACTGATGTATGTGGGGAGTGAAGGATATTCCATCTGGTCCAATCCTATAGAAGAGTTACTGTGGTTAAAAGGTGATTGCTGACTCTGATAGAAAAGTGTCTGAACACTTTGCACCAAAGCCAGAGCTGTTTCAGCAGCATGGGTGGACCTATTTAATATTAGTTAGATTTTGTTTCAACATATTTGATCCAGCAGTGTGTGTTTGGTTCTCCGTCTTTGTGTTGCTCTGCGATGGGTTGGCCTCCTGTCCTGGTATACTTCGCCTTGGGCCCATAGTCAGCTGATATTGGCTCCAGCTTCTCCGCGTCCCGAAGCGGTTTGGAAAATGAATGGAATGAATATTTAAACAAGCAAATATTTCACACTCTTTGATATTTTGCCTACAGACGAAAAAACAATAACATTTCCACCACCATGCTTCACACTTAGTATGGGTTTTTCTCTTGAAAAGATGTTTTTGGTCTACACCACACCTGTGTACTGTTAGAGTGGCCAAACCACTTTATCTGTATTATTCCAAAATGCTCTTTGCCATCTGCAATCTTTTTTTCTAAAGACTTTTTGTTGAGTTCTGTAGATTTGGCACGATGACACCAGACATTTCAATAGCAAAGAGAGTACCAGACACTACATGTCAGATTTAAATAAGAAGGTTCCACCTGCAATAGGTTCTAATCAATGGCACCTAATCTGGAACATCTGATTTTAAATAAGTGGACTTGAAGGTGTGATAAATATGAAGGTGTACTTAATTTTTTATGTGATAAAAAGGGAAAAATCATGTGAAAAAATCAACAATTTTCAAGGGACATACTTATTTACTCACATGGCTGTATATATATTTAGATTAGCGTGTTTTTTCTGCAAATAACTCCTATTGACAACAACTAATGATCCTTTGCTTTTGAAAACATTGATGTTTCTCTTCTTGCTGGGAAGATGCTTTATTCTATATGTGCTTCCGTATTCTTGATAGATTTGTAATGACAGTAAATTATTCACACACTGAAAATGTGCACTTTTGTTCTGTTTTGCTCCTCTGTAGTGTGTTTTGTCTTTGACTCATGGACGTTAGCAGCGATTCTTGTCTTGCTGGAAAGATGCTTGATTTGGAGCCATGACTGGATTCCTTATTTTCCTGGCACTAATGACTTCCTCTCCCCATGAGAGTGTGTGTGAGTATGTGTGTGTATGTGTGTGAGAGAGAGCGAGAGAGAGAGAGAGAGAGAGATAGATAGAGAGAAAGAGAGTGACTAAGAGCTGATGTCAGTGCTCTGTCACCCCACCCCCCACCCCCCAGTACACACGCACACACACAAGTACACACACATACACACACACACACACATTATTATCCCCCAGTGCGGATCACTCTATGACTCTATCACTTCCTGACTGTTTACCTCATCCCCACCATTTTGATCACAACCCATTGTTCCCTCTGCAGACAGTGTAATGGACGCCTTGGACGCTGCAGCTGAAGCGCTGCTCTCCTGCTTATGGAGATCTGCAAACACTTCGGAGGTCAAAGGTCACTAGACCCTTCAGTATTTCTACTCAGCAGCAACTCCCATGAGGCCTGAGCGATGTAACAGCTTTAGCAAGCATCTTGAGTGGTCAGATATGTTTGTGCTGCAACCAGTGTTTATGTCTTTTCACATGAACCTATTGACTATTATTCTACTCTGTTAATCCACTACTCTAACTCTCAACTACTTATGTCCTTTTACCTACGTTGTCACCACTGCATGTATTGTATGAGCATTATAGGATGTTATAGCTGCTTTTTAAACTGAATTACACATAGACAATAAAATGCATGCTGATTTAGATAGATAGATAGATAGATAGATAGATAGATAGATAGATAGATAGATAGATAGATAGATAGATAGATAGATAGATAGAAAATACAATAAAATAAAATAAAATGAAATTAAATTGGCCCTAAAATCTTTTGCTTCCGTGTTTGCTTTCACACTCTCTTTTCGTGGCCTTCTGGGAATCTGTTCCTTCCACCAGGGATTTAAAACCAGAGACAAAGTCAAACTGGTCTGGAGACAAAGTGTGAGAGGACAGCAGGAGCTAAATGCGACAGAACGAAACATGGGACGCGCAGAGGTGGAATAAAAACATTACTATCATTTCATGCTTCCACGCATCATAGTTCCACACTCCTCGGACCTTCCTGTGCAGCTGTCGTGCGTCCCAGGTGCAGATCAAGAGCAGTTCTGTAGAACAAAAAGAATTTTCAGGGGTGGCTCACCACTGGCAGCGCGATCTGGCCCACGGTTAGGCTTAACTCAGCTGTTGAGTTAACCAGCCAGAAGGGGGCAGCATCAAACTTACACACATCCGACGCTGTTCAGTACCTTCAAATCAGAGCACTTTATCTGCTTGAAGGGGATTCGTCCTCCACTTACGTGCAACCAGGAATCAATACATTACAGGTCACAGGTGTTGGGCCTGAACTGCTGTATGTTTCCCCATGGGCTGAATTTAAGGTCGTGTGATTGGCTGGCTCAATATACCTTAATGCCACATACCAGTGATGTTAAGTTTCTTTTTTTCCTTCACCCAAACCGAGACACTTTATCTAACGCTCAGTGCCAACAGGGCTAATGTGGCAGAATATTATCTCAGGATTATATGAGGATTTCAGAATGGCCCTGTACTCTTGCACAAGATTGCACTGCAGGCATAACACAGCACAATCCATTACTTTGGAATAATGGAGTGAAATAGTGGCATTAATGCTGATCTTCACACCGAAAGTGAGTGAGACTGTAACCCTCTTATGGTGCTGGAGACATGAAGCAGTAATAGCCGCAGAGGGAACAGGAGAGCAGGCTTATTCATTACAGTTTAATAGAAAGTCAATGCAAGAAACATCATAAGATGCCATAGGCCGGACTACCACTGACTGTAAAGCCTGTCACATATATGTTTATCCTTTATATATGTTTCCCAGGCCAATTCACTACCCTTCTTGTAAGATTTTGTAACTGAAGGTTGCAGGTTCAAGTCCCACCACTGTAGAACCCTTGAGCAAGGTACCGTCCCGCTACACTGCTCCCCGAGCGCTGTTGGAAGCTGCCCGCTGCTCCACGTGTGCACGTGTGATGGGTTAAACGCAGACGTCACGTTACGTTGTGGTGCTTCAAATGTGACCTCTGCATTTAACCCATCACACGTGGAGCAGTGGGCAGCGAACAACAGCGCCCGTAGAGCCGTGCTCAAGGGAACCTCAGTACTGCCCAGGCCGGGACTTGAACCTACGACCTTCTGTTCACAACAATGCCACAACATTAATAAGAAATAACAGCTACACACGGACGTTTTTGCACGTTAGGCTCTGGCACAGTAGACTCAGTGAAGGAGTAGTTACCTGAGAGGCCTGAGAGAATCATCATCACACTAAATGGGCAGGTGAACACACAGTGCTTCCCTCTGCTGCTATGGCAACACCAGTAAACAATCCTGCTGCGAGGAGCAAACTGCCCTCCACTTACACACACACCGGTGATCTACTGTACTGTACACACCACTGTCGACAAATCGAGACCTGTGGAGTATCCTGACCACTGCGGGTAATGTCGAATTTACTGCACTGATATAGTATATACTGCAGATTCACGAGAAAATCTCACCGATCCACTGAAAAATTCATGCATTTTTACACTTAGCCCTTTCTATTACACTTTCTACAGTTTGACATATGTGTCAAGTTTACAGGTAAAAAGTGTTGGGGAGTAGTGAAGAACATGTAACCGAACTAGTAGTAAAGCTACACTGTGCGGTAGTGAAGTAAAGAGTATAAAAGTGACTATTTGTCATTGTGAACACATTCAAGCACCACAACGAAATGTGACCTCTGCATTTAACCCATCACACGT
>JBBPDA010000105.1:3701246-3712045 GCA_037974385.1 Arnoldichthys spilopterus
TGTGTTCACAATGACAAATAGTCACTTTCACTTCCTTATAGCCCTTTTGTTTATATGAGGTGCTGAGATCTATTCTGATTGTACCATATTGCACTTGAACCAAATTTGATCCTAAATAACCGGTAACCAACATTGCGGGGTTGGATTATCATGCGCTGTTTTAATCGATGCATCAGTACAGATCAACTTGTGGTTACACCCCTATTGGACGACTTGTCAATAGTGCTTCAAGTCTATACTGGTGAAGGACGTGAACTATGTGAACTTCCTCTAAGTATATATTACAGTCCTCTGCAGTGTACAGTGTTGCTATTGCAAAGGCCAGTGTTGCACTGTTTTTTTTCCCCTTCAAACGTTATTACATAATTCACTTGTTGAGATGCTGCAGTTGAGGATTGTAGAGGAATGCACTGAGTAAGATGTTCCTTACAATAGTGGTAACAGGATCCAGGGCTTGTGATGTCTACAACGCAAGTATAACCATTTTTATCTAATTTTCCAAAACAATAAGTGAACCCACACATGGCTTGAATTTCTACGTCATGTCGATAATGAAATTACGCTGATAAATCTGAGAAATGTTGGGTATTGTCTTAAAGTGCTTAGTGAATACATTTTAGGCTCATACCTTATCTCAAGACAATCGTAAAACAACATTTCTGGCATTTGTGGCCATTTCATGCAAGGTGCTTTTCAGGGCATTGAAGTTTTCCGGCGTTCCCATCACCGCTGCCCCGAACAATTCTGACGTGGTGAGTTTCTCTAGAATGGTTCGTCTGACTTCAGATCAGCCGAATGCTTGTGCATGTCTTGTGCTAAGGAAGAATTAGCGTTTAGCAGGTGATGAACTGAGCGTAGCGCTTGTTAAATAACCCTGTTGAATGGGGGATAATGCAGAAATTCCGATGTGAATGTTTGGCAGCGTTTCCTCGTAACTGTGTCCGTCTGTAAGGCCTGGTGTTACCGATCCATCTTGTGTGAACCCAGGTTCTTCATTATGGAGTTTATTTGTTGGCTTATTTGATTCGATTCACTTTGGGTTCATGTGGAATTTGTTCCATATGCCTGCGGAGGGTGTGGCGGCGACAGTGATTGTGCTTTTTGTTTAAGAACTCTCTCTCTCCCTATCGCTCTCGCTTCCTCGGCCTCCATCTGGTCTTCGTTTTTGAGGAACTTCAAAGGTGAGGGGTGGGAAGTGAAGACGCAGAAACGAGCACTATGTTAATTTAGCTGTATCGTCCCCGGGCCGGACGTGGTGCTGCGGAGCTGCCTTTACCCTTGTGCGTGTACTGAGAAATCAGCACCGTGCCACTGTTATTCATCACTCATTCTGAGAGCGGCATGTGCTTGTGTGTGAGGGTGTTTGGGAGAACAAGGGGAGAGAGAGTGTGTGTGTGTGTGTGTGTGTGTGTGTGTGTGTGTCACTGCCTGCTCTCCGGTTAGCGTGTGAGTGATGAGCCGCAGAGCCAGGCGGCTGAGGCCCAAGCTCCTCTCAGATGGGGCTAATTGTCTGGTGGCCATTTTAGAGGAAGTGTTTACAGGGATGAGAAATGGCTGAATCTTCTCTTAAGTCACACTCGCGCCCGCTCCCCTTGAAGGCCGCACGTGGTGGGCCTCCTCCGGCCACCACTGGAAGAAGTCCTAATGGCTTAACGATAAAAGAATAAGATTACAGGTCTAGGGATCAACAGGAAGCCGGAGCAAAAGGGAAGTCGCTTCTAATGTGCTTTTTTTTTTTTTTCCCCCTTTAGTCGCGGAACTAGCACGCAGATTTCATTCTGTCAGCTTTCAGCTGCGGCTAATGCGACAGTACAAGAGACAGCCCTGCAGGCCTCCAGCCACACTAACTCATGAGAGAGAGGGAGAGAGAGAGAGAGAGAGAGAGAGAGGGTGAACTGGGAGCTTTTGTGCAGTAGGCGCTGAAATTGTTTGATGAAAAGATGAATCACTGCTGTTTGGGCTTCGGTTTCCTGCACCGGGACGGCGGCTGGAGATGAATTGTCAGGACTTGCCTTTTTTTTTTTCTCTCTCTCTCTCGGAAGGCTTCGACTCTTTCTCTCCCTGAAGAATCCGAACGAAAACGAACCTCCCCCTGCACCTCCCGTCCTCAGACACCATCCTGTGTGTGTGTGTGTGTGTGTGTGTGTGAGAGAGAGAGAGTGTGTGTGAGAGCACAATTTGCCCTCTGGCCGACTGGGGAGCGTTATCATTCCATCTAAATTCCTCCCCTCAGGCAACTAAATAAAAAATGTACTGTCAGGTCGTTTTTGATTAGGCTGTCGGCCGGATGGATGGAGATGCGCTGGGGAGAAATGCAGAGGGGCTAACTAAGGACCTGGCTGTAAGCGAGGTGTGTGTGTGTGGCGAGTGAGTGAGTGAGTGTAATCAGTGTTGTGTATATGTGTAGCATGTATAGGATCATCGGCTTTGCCATCGTTTCCGCCATTATCTCTACATCAGATGTGTCATTATGGCCGTCGCTTCTGTAATTCTCCCTGGTAATGGCAACCCTAATGCTGTGGGTGTCCTTGGTCCTTGCTGTCTTGCACCATCTCGGCTTCTGGCTGGCAATTGATTGTCATAGAGGAGCCATATACTGCTCTGGACAATAGGACAAACGTATACCAACGAAACACTGAGACACATTTCAAGTCACATACAATGAATGTGGTGCTTAGATCACGCCCAATACTTCTGAGTTAATGATCATTGGTAGATATATGTGTGTTCTTGATTTTTAGTCAAGTCTGAGAGCATTTTCGAAGCGTAAAGTTGTCACAAACTGCTTTTGGACATTGTGTGAAGCTTTAATTATGAAGCTGAAGAACAGTCAGCACTGCAGCTTTCTTCAGGCAGGTGTTGGGGCAGTCCCGACGATTCCCGGAGGATGTGGATTACACCCGGTTCGAGATTTGTCCGAATGAGTCAAAGCTAAACTAGCCTTAAGCACACGAACGTTCGTTAGCTTGCCCTGACACACTTTTAATTACAGTCAGCATAAAACAGGTTAATTTGCTTAAAGTACATTTTATTCTGTAAACATTGTATAGAAAATCTACAAACTGCCGGACCGAACAATAGGTCCTTTTTAGGGATTCGCCAATGTGGGATTTGTAGGCCAATGCCAGTATACCATTTGTCTGCTGAGGCTCATAAAGACGCCGACTTCTCTAAGCTTAAAAATGAGGTAAAATGAGTCAAATTCGGGCATTTCAGCATGTTCTACAAGAGTCACCTGGACATTCTGCTCTTCCAGAGCTCGATAAACGTATCAGTCTGAAATATCGGTCGCACATCTGTCCTATGGCAAATTCATGAAGCGAAGACCTGCTGAGCATTTAGTTTGAAGTAGTTTTCCTGGTCGTTCTAACAAGCTTCAGGCATTAAAATGTTTGTCTCGTGGCTTAAATAATGGAAGAGCTTGTAAAGTGTGCGTGCTGCATTGTGATGGTCCTCGAGCCTGAAACAGTCGATGTCCTGTAGGGTTGATCGTTTTTATGTTAAAATCACCGTTTTTTTGTTTTTTTTTTAAAACGCAAGCTGCCGTGTTATTTACGTTCTATGTTCTCCAACACTGAAGACTTTTTTTTGTCAATTTAAATGTTTTTTTTGGAAAGGAGAGGTGTCTGGGTAAAAAAACAACAACAATTTAAAGAAAGTAATTACATTGCAATTGAAATAATGGTGAGAAAAAAAGCGTGATTTATTTTTTTCCCAAAATCAGCCATACTACACTATATACATTATTGCTGAATATAAATAACTACCATTTAAAACGTAAAAAGATTAAAAAAAAAAAAGTGTCATAGCGCACAACTTGCTTGGGACATCCCAAACAATTGCCTCCTCCAGTTCGCTCATCTCCAGCCCTGACGTAGGTGGAACTGTGCACATGAGCAGCGTGTAGCATTTTGCAATGGAAGGCTGATGGTGTTGAACCGAATCCTCCGGCCATGGCTTCTGCGAACCTCGGGCCACTGCCCACATGGAAATGTTTTACAGGCCTAAAAGAGGAACTGACTCTTCTGACGGTGGCCGCTGGGAGTGTGTCTGCACTTAGTTAGTAGTGGGTAGTTTCAATGGCTTTTTGCTTACTGTGTGTTTGTGTCTGTGTATGTTTCTGTGGTTCACGCTGATGGAGGAGTTTGGAATTATATCTGTCTGCTGTGTGTGCTGTGTTCACACACATAAACACAAACGCTAAGGCCGTGAGAAAACAAGAGAGGGCTGGTTCTCTCTGTGTGTGCAAGAGGAAAGGAAAAAAAAAATAAAAAATCATCCCACACACCCGGAGTCTTAAAGCCTGACTGTAATTCCAACAGGTTTAGCTGGAAAAAAAAAGGAACTGGGAGTGTGTGTTGTGTGTGTGTGTGTGTGTGTGTGCGTGTGCGTGCGCTCTCTCTCCCCACATGTGTGGGCATGTGGTGTTTTTGTGTGTGTGTGTGTGTGTGTGTGTGTGTGTGTGTTTTTGTGTGTGTGTGTGTGTGTGTGTGTGGTGCCAGCCACAGGTCTGGTTGCAAACGTCATGCCGTCTTTCACGGTTTGACCACAAAGCTGGATGTGTTTTGAAACTTGTTTTTGCCGGCTTACTTCCCCAAGGCGAGTACGGCCTCGACTCCTTGAAATCAGTTTCTCTGGGTTTCAGTTCTCAGACCTTGTAGCATTGGCTGCAGTGGGGTTATCGGAAAAAATCAAGACGGCCTGACTTTTAATTCACTCACTGCCTAAAAATAAATGTGTTAATACGTGAAGTCTGTCCAAACCGTACATCAAAACCTTATACCATCTCCGCTTTATTAATTTGTTTCATAATTTGAAAGCGTCGGCCGTCGTTTAGGTCGTCAGAACTTCATATCCGTCTAATGCAAACCGTCCAAAATGACATTGTGATGTTAAACTACACAAGCCCTTTTTTCTGTGCAAAACTTCTCTGTAAAACTTTTCGCTGCTTTGTTCGGATACTGAAGTCCCACTGATCTGACGGCTGTGGCAGCTCTTTAAAATATGTGTCTTGGCCGTGAGTCTGCGTTTGCCTGCTATATCATTATGACATTGTCAGAATTCAAATAAACAAACAGTAAAATGAAACAAGAAGATCACGGTTAGATTTCCGGTTTAGTTCCTGACTTCTCGGGGCACTTCAGCCATCAGCAGCACCTGATTTCATTGAAAGTCTGATTAGCTGAACTAGGTACGTGATGGGGTGTAGATACTGGACTTCCCTGAAGTCAATTTTGGAAGTGGTTACGCTAGCACACATCAGCTCATGCTTTTTTGTTCTTTCGGTTCTGTATTTTTTTTCCTTTTTGAATGAATACTTACCCACTAGTCGGATATGCTTAACTTTTCATTTTCTCACATACACATCGCCCACTATTATATATTATGGCGGCACAGTGGTGCAGTGGTTAACGCTGTCGCCTCACAGCGAGAAGGTCCTGGGTTCGATCCCCGGTGCGGCCCCGGGTGCCTTTCTGTACGAAGTTTGCAAGCTCTCCCCGTGTTCACCGTTTCCTCCGGGTGCTCCGGTTTCCTCCCACAGTCCAAAGGCTGCAGTAGGTTGATTGGATGCTCTAAATTGCCCATAGGTGTGAATGTGCGTATGAGTGATTTTCTGTCTGTGTTGCCCAGCTTCCCCGCAAACCAGAAACCGAATAAGCGGTTTAGAAAATGGATGGATGGATGGTTTATATATTATATATGTATTTCATATGCACCTTAATTCAGTTCAACAAAATAATGGTTCACTTGTGATTAGTTACTTTAATTGTTACCAGTCAGTTCACACTTGTGTTGAAGTAACTTGACCACAACCAATCACAAGTGATCATTACTGCATGTTTAGTAAGGACGTATCCGTCCTCTACAGTGACCAAATGTAAAGATGAGTTTCAAATTTTGGAAATGAATAGAACGTATAAAATGTGGCTTAGCTTTTGCACAGGTCGTGTCGCATTTGTTGTTTGTTCAATAGTTCAGTGTAACTACATGTATAGTACAGTGCTTACATAGTCCTACATGAAAGTCTGTCACCTCGGCTCAGATGACCCGTTCTGTCGCTTCTGTAAGTGTAAACAGTGTTTATTTGAATTGAACACGTCATAAAAGCAACAAAACATGAGTTGTGCAAAAGTTATAAGACACATATTTACATTTGTCCGCTGTATTGGATAGATACTTCCTTACAAAACGTGCAGTTTCTCTAAGGGGAGTTCAAACTTCAAAATATTTATATGCAGAATCTTTAACAAAACTTATTCATACACATTTATATTTCTATGCAGAAATGGGTCACTCGAGCTTGTGATTACGTTACTTCATCTGTAACCAGTCCATTCACACGTGTGTCGTTGCTTTCGACACGTTCAGTTCAAATAAACACAGCTCAGAGCAGTTTCCACTTTCTAGATCAACAGAACAGGTGGTTTGAGCGAGGGTGAATGTTTGAGTATGACTTTGTAAGCAAGGTTTTCACATATAACTGTATATGTTGTACTATCTTTACATGTTTTTATTAACATTATCTCGCTTTCTCTCTCTCTCTCTCTCTCTCTCTCTTGCTCTCAGGTGGAAAAGCAGTGATGTCACAGAGTTGAGGACACTCCCACTCAGTGAGTAGTCCGTTACCCTGACCACTTTTTACGCACGTCACAGCTGATCATTCTTCTCCTTCTCCTTCTCCTTGTTCTTGTGTGTGTGTGTGTGTGTGTGTGTGTGTGTGTGTGTGTGTGTGTGTGTGTGTGTGTGTGTGTGTGTGTGTGTGTTGCATATCTGCTGCAGTGTTTGTCTTGGATAATTGAAAGCTGTTGCTAAAACTCAGACTGTCAATTTAAGAAGATTTCATTTAATTTCAGTCTTAAGATGAGAGATTTGCATGAGCGTGTGTCTGTGTGCGAGTTCTCATGTTCTAATTAGATTAAACAAACTTTCCCAAAGGCAGTCGTTTCAGTGACATTACCTGTGTGTGTGTGTGTGTGTGTGTGTGTGTGTGTGTGTGTGTGTGTGTGTGTGTGTGTTTTCTGTAGTATGTGTGTTTTTTTTTTTTTTTTTTTTTTTATTTTATTTTTTTTAAATAAATGCTTCTATGTAATTTGGCCATTAATTGTTGCGCAGAAGCTGAAGAAGGCGCTGTTACAGAGGCCGAGCCCATTGCTCTGGAGCAAACAAATCAGCTTTGTGCCGCATGCAGCAGCAGGCTAATTGGCGGAGCACAGGCTTCTCCTAGCAAAGTGTCCGTCCTCTTGCCGCTATCTGCTCGGCCGCTCCGCTTCATTGTTCAGGTCCCTGGTGGTTGCAGAGAGTGACAGAAATACAAGGACATTCATTTTCTCCCCCCACTCTTCCTCTCCGTCTCATCCTCTGCTTTCAGACCATCCCTTGTTGTCCCCTCCTCTCTGTGTGTCTCGCATCAGGAATGTTTAAACGTCGCCGGTGAATCAGCCGTGTGAAGTGATTAAATATGGCTGTTGTGAGCAAAATATTGTAGTGGCTGGATTAAACGACTACCAGGATTCATCGCAACACCCACAGAAACACCTGTCTGTAGGCGGAGTCACAGTACAATGACAACATGAAAGGAAAAGAAATGTTAAAGGAGATAAACTCAGCACTGTATTTTCTTTGCTGGTTCACCACCACCATGGAAGGGCCACACTCCCCACCCCACACCTCCACTGAAAAGTCCACTGGGACAACAGGGGTCACTGTATATAAAATTGACACCTAGACAACGAGCTGTTCTTCACAGAGAACTAAATGACCTGGCAAAACTCTACAAACACATGTATTACTGTAGGAGAACAGATTAAAACGTCTTCTCCAACGTGCTCCATAGTGTCAAGCCTCACATATCTCTGTATAGTCTTGAATAAACCAAAAACTGGCCACGTGCACCATTGCTAGCTTAGCTTAGCACTAGCATACTAGTAGAAATCCCACGAGGGTGCTAGCTAGCTTAACGTGAACGTACCATTACAAATCTCACATTGGCAGAAATGAACATAATTCAAGAAACGTTTGAGAAGTTGTGGTCCGGGCGCCCAAATGAGGTCTTGGCAGATGTATGTCCAGATGTCCAGCACAGTTGGGTCATTTCCCTGCTCAAAAGCATGTGGTTCGCCATGCCTGTTGATTACCACGTTTAGCGAGTGCGTTTGAGGAGTGGAACCACCGAAGTGTGCTGCACCCCAGCCTAAACTGAAGGCCATCCTGTAGTAGTCACAGTTTACCGCAGATATTGCGATGACCGTAATTAGACATGAAGGCAGTTATTTTAACTAAGCTTTTTTATTTTTAATTAGCATGTGTTTGTATGGGGGCTGTTCAGTGACGTGAGGTACAACATAGTAATGTTCGTTAGCACAGAAGGCTAGCGGTTGATGAGCTGACGCTACTCTAGAAAAATCAGCCACGATATAGTGAAGTATATGACATGCGGTGTGAATATACGGCGCTTACTGCATCTGTTGAGAGGCAGGGCTGCTCCTCTTGCTGCTGTTTTTCCACTCTCGCTTTGTGTGCATTGATCCACCTTCTAATAGCCGTGCTGATACGGGGACACTTTTTTGCCATTAATTTGTATGTAAATGCGTTTAGCATGCTGAGGTGTAATGTGTTACAGCAGGGTAGAGGCTGCATATTCTGAGCATGTACAGGTGGGCTCGCCGATGCGCTCACCCCGGTTTCTCAGCGACGTCTCTCAGCCGCGCATGTGCGACTCGTGTGGAGGAACACGCGTTCATATTCGAAGGCTTTTACCCGAGGCTTGCGCTCCACCCACGTCGGCCTTTTGAGGTGGACAGAGAGACAGATGGAGAAGGACGGGGAACAGTCCACTCTGCTACACATCACACCTGCTCCTGCCTGTGGCAGCCGCCTCAGACCATGTCCCTGCCATCAATAATGGTAATAGAGGCTCCGCTGGAGCATTGATTTTTGGGAACTGTAGGAAAGAGCGAGGCACCGTCCACTCTCTGCGGCACGACACCCATTTTGTTCTTTCTCGTTCATTCTTGCACTCCGTCAGCAGCGTCCAGTCTATTTAAATAAATCGTTTGGGGGGAAAAGCTTCTTCATATACAGTGGAAGCTGCGGGTGAAGTGTGAGGACGAGTGAGAAGGGACAAAGGAATTGAGGAAAATCTAATTTATTGGATCAATGTTTAGTGAAAGAGTTTGCTTTTAGTTCAGTTTTGCACTGGACCAGCAAGGCTAGAAAAACGAACAGTTAATGGAGCGGGATGCTGTAGCCTAGTGGTTGGGCCATGTGATTAGAGGGTCCCAGGTTCCCCTGAGCAAGGGACTGTCCCATTACATTGCTTATTGGACGCTGTTGATAGCTGTCCACTGCTCTACGTGTGGATGAGGTAAGTACAGAGGTTACACTACATTGTGGTTCACTTTGTGTGATGGGGTGTGTTCACAATGACAAACGGGCATTTTCGCTTTAATAAAAGCAGGCAGCTAGCACGTGTTAGCCTTGTAGCTCTAGTGAAAGTCATGTGAATTTGTCGTTGTGAACACACTCAAGTACCACAAAGGAATGTGACCTCTGCATTTAACCATCACAAGTGCACACGTGGAGCAGGGGGCAGCGGTCAACAGCACTCAGGGAGCAGTGTGGTCGGACAGTACCTTGCTCAAGGGTACCTCAGTGGTGCTTGGGCCAGGACTTGGACCTGCCACCTTCAGGTCCAAAGAGCAATGTTCTAACCACTAGGCCACCACTGCCCAGTGCAAGGCAAAAGAAGCAAAGTTCAGACAGCAGACAGGTCTGATCCACTGTGTTTCCACCCAGTCATTCCTTAAAGGCCTGTGCTTCCCTGTTGCATGACTATACTGTTACATGACCACCAAGCATGTCGTGGCCTGGTAAAAATGGGGGGTTATCCAGAGGGCTGCACACACACTCCGACAATCAGCCCTCTGTTTCTCATGAAGAAAACACAGAAAGGAATGAAGCTGCTGAGACACCCAAGGGGAGTTCCAAAAGTTGAGGCAGGCGAAAGATCTCCGTGGAGCGAAGTTTTCCTCACCTCGCAGGTCGGTTAGGAGCGTGCGGGGGTGTCTCTCAGGATGAGGACAGCGCAGAGAAAAGCTACAGTATCGTTTTCCCTCTGTTCCTGGTGGAAAGGAAGACGCACTTTCTTAAAATATCCTTGGCCTGTTTTTAAAAAGACGATCCATTTCCGTATGGACCGTGGCAACAAATGAAGCTTAGCATTTCTCTCTCTCTCTCTCTCTCTCTCTCTCTCTCTCTCTCTCTCTCTCCCTTCGTTTCTCTAATATCTCTTTTCCTCTCTCTCAAGCCCAGCCCTGCTGTCGGTTTTTTCTTGTTGAGGGGAATGGGACTTAAGACTGGGTTGTGTGTGCGTGTGAGAAAGAGAGAGAAAGGGAGAGAGTGAGCGTATCTGTGGGTTGTAGTCTTGAGGCAAAACACGCACAGGTTGTTTGAGGAGTGTAATGGACGCCTGTGAGAGTGTGTGTGTGTGTGTGTGAGAGAGAGAGATGTGTAATGGATGCCTGCCTAAGCTGAGTCTAACTGTCCAGATCCCCAGCGAGAGTCATTACCTCAGGAGAGAGAGCGAGAGAGAAAAGAATGGAAGGCACATCAGCAAGTGACCTGACTGCTGCTGCTGCACCTCCTCCCTCTCTCTCGCTCATTCACTCAGTCTTTCTTTTACCCTTTTTCTCTCTCTCTCTCTCTCTCTCTCTCTCTCTCTTTCTCTCTCTCTCTCTCTCTCCCTCTCTCTCCCCTCTCCCCCCCCCCCCCCCCCCCCCCCCCCCCCCCCCCCCCCCCCC
>JBBPDA010000105.1:3756378-3769527 GCA_037974385.1 Arnoldichthys spilopterus
TGTGTGTGTGTGTGGGTGTGTGTGTGTGTGTGTGTGTGTGTGTGTGTGTGTGTGTGTGTGTGTGTGTGTGTGTGTGGCATGGAGTGACTAGTGACTGGTTTTAAATAGGAATATTGTTTGGGGTAAGTGAGATGTGAAAGAGAGAGTGGCAGAATGTGTGTGTGTGTGTGCTGGTTGTAACCACTCTGACTCGATTGTGTTTGACAGATATGGAGTCTGGAGAGTGGCTGGCTTCGCCTTCCTCCACCCCGGTCTCCGTACACAACGCCTCATCTTCGTCCTCATCATCGTCCTCAGTGTCCTCGGCTTCCAACACCAAGAGCAGCCTCAATCACGGAGCCACAGCCTCACTCACTACCTGTGGTAAGAGTGCACTCACGCACCCAGGCCACAATATCAGGAGCCTACGTTTTCTTTTAGGAAAACGTTTCATCTGTAAAACAGTAACAGGAAGACAGGAATATCTCCTATTGTGATGTGATGTGTGGTTTTCTTTCAGAAGACTTTGGTGCATTTCTGTCGGTCCTTTCATCGTGAAATGTAAATGCAATGTAAAGGGTAGCTGACATTGTCTAATGTGTTAATAAGCCGTCAAACCAAATTTAGTTGAACTGCATTCAGTTAGACTAGGCACACACATGCTTTATTACTGCCAGCAACATTTTCAGCAGTGTCAAATGGGTTAAAAGGTACCAAAAAATGTTCAAAGTTATTGAAATGTGTCCGTCTGAAAGGTTACAAAGCCATTTCTAAGGCTTTGGGAGTCCAGCGAGCCACAGTTAGAGCTTTTATTTCCAAAAGAAGAAAACCGAACAGTGGTGAATCTTTCCAGAAGTGATCAGCCTACCAAAATCTCTCCAAGATCAGAGTTACGACTCCATTAGATGTCTAAGGAACGGCATGCATCGCTTGCCTCAAATAAACACCTAAGGATCTTCATGCTTGGGCTCGCCTCAGATGAACGCCTAAAGAACCGCATGCATCGCTTGCTCTACACAAGTCCCATCATTCAGCCGTTAGAAAGACACGGGCTGAAAATGGTGTTCACGGGAGAGATGCAATTCAAAACCTCTGCTAACCAAGAGGAACATTAAGCTCATCTTACGTCTGCCAAAAAAACCCCCACTTTGACTCCCAGGCCTTATGGAATAATGTCCTGTGCACTGATGAGTCACAAGTGGAACTTTATGCAAGTCAGGTTTCCTGTTGCAGCTGATGTAATGCAGCATTCCAAAATATAAACATCATACCACCAGCCAGTCTTGGTGGTGTTAGTGAGATGGTGTGCTGTTTGGGAACCTGGGCGACTTGCTATCATGTTAACAGAACCTTGAATTCTACTCTCAACCTGAAACTCCTGCGGGACAACGTCCAGGCATCATGTGATCTGAAGCACAACTGAGTCATGCAGCAAGACAACTCTACCTGAAGCACAGGAAAAAGTCCAACTTCGCATTTCTCACCTAAACCTCGCGGAAGTGCTGTGGCAGGACCTTAAACTGGCAGTATGCCCAGTGTGTGACTGAATTAAAGATTATTCAGCAAGAGAAGTGAAAGTGACTCTTTGTCATAGTGAACGCACTCAAGCACCACAATGAAATGTGACCTCTGCATTTAACCCATCACATGTGCACACGTGGAGCAGCGGGCAGCTTCCAACAGCGCCCGGGGAGCAGTGTAGTGGGACGGTACCTCAGCAGCAGACCGGGACTCGAACCTGGGACCTTCCGGTCGCAAAGGCAGTGTCCTAACCACTAAGCCACCACTGCACATGTGGGCAAAGTGGGTTATAATGCCTCCACAGCGATGAGGAAGATCTGCGGTAGGAAGAGAAGGCAGTCGCTGTTGAGAGAGATGTTGGATGAAACGATGCTTTAAAAACTCTGTATTTCATGATGTTGTCAGTGTCTTATACTGCGTTGCATTTTCGTATGAGGGTCCGAAAGCTATAATTGGAAAGACATTAGGAAGCGTGTAAATACCTTTTCACAACACTGTAAACAAATGGCAGAGCGCGAGTGTCCCATGTTTCTACAAGCTTTCAGCAGCTCTTCACATTGGCTACATGTTTAGTGCTAAATGGATCAAATGCTCCAGAATGGTGTAGATTAAAGTCTCTGTGTCTAAGTGTAGAATATTGTTGCTGTCGTAAGAAAACAGCTATTTTACAGACACTAGACACGTACACACGGACACCTTCACTCAGTTACACTCACCACATATGGTACCGCACTCAGGCCGTCTCATATTCACGATCTCACGCTTTCATCCATTTCAGACTCTTTCTGAAGCTTTTCTTCTCTCTCGCTGTGCAAACACACGTCCATATTCTACAACAACGCTCTGCCTTTACTACCCTCGTCTGAGCGTGGGCAGATTCCCGCTGATTTAAGTCCTTCTCCCTAGCGTTCGCTAAAGCCCCTGCTCCATTCTCCCCCCCCACTCCCTCTGTGTGTAAGTAAAGGGCCCTGGCCCCTGAGTTCCCGCCGCTAGCTTAGTGCCGAGGAAAGGCTCTGCCTGGCTCTAGCCGTAATTACCATGTTATTGTGGAACATGTGAAAACACCTTTTCTCCCAGCCAGGCTTTAGCACTCACAGCTTTGGCTGCAAATTGAAAAGCTGCTGCATTAATGAGGCTCAGACAATTAACCAGGCTTTTGTCAAAACCGCTGCTGCTTTCTGCTTCCGACTGTCTGAGCGCGCGTCTTATCCTGCTCTCCCCGGCGTTCGCTTGTCCCCTTCCCGTTCCCCTTCTTTTTCTTTCCTTTCCTCTAGTTTCCTCTTCTTTCTTTTCCTCTTTCCTCTCCCCTCTGTTCCTTTCCTTTTTTCCCTACCTCACCTCTCTTTTCCTTTCTTCTCTTCTCTCGTCTCATCTCCTCTTCTGGTCTTTCCTTTCCTCTTTTTTCACCTTTCTTCTCTCCTCTCCTCTTTTTCTTTCCTTTTTCTTACCTCGCCTCTCTCTTCCTTTATTCTCTCCTCTCTTCTCCTCTCCTCTTCTCTCCTTTCCTTCCCTCTTCCCTCACCTCTATTTTCCCTTTCTTCTCTCTCTTCTCTTCTTATCTCATCTTCTCTCCTGTTCTTTCCCCTTTCCTCTCCTTTTTCTCACCTTTGGTTTCCTCTCCCCTCTTTTCCTTTTATTCTCTCCTCTCTTCCCATCCCAACTTCTCTCCTTTCATTTCCTCTTACTTCGCCTCTATTTTCCTTTCTTCTCTCCTTTCCTTTCCTCTTTCCTATTTTTTCTTACCTTTCCCCCCTCTTTTTCTTTCCTTTTCCTTACCTCGCCTCTCTTTTCCTTTCTTCTCTCCTCTCTTCTCATCCCCTCTTCTCTCCTTTTCTTTCCACTTCTGTCCTCTCCTTCCCTTTCCATGTCTCTTTTTTTTGTCAATGTCATTTCCTTTGTGTAATGTGTTCTCTTAGATATTTTCTGCCCTGTTTTCTGTCCTGTTTTTCATGTACTGTCTTATTTTCCCATTTTCCTCTCCTCTCCTGTCCTCTTTTCTTTGTTTTCACCTCTCTTTTTTTTTCTTTCTTTCCTATATTTCTTTCTTAATCAGTTCTACTCTCTATACTATCTATTTGTGGCTCTTTGATGCTGTTACTGAAATGGCCTCTTAAGACTATGCTATGATGTCAGCTGCAGTGTCCACAGTGTAATTTATTCTCCGCGTCTCACAGTCCAGCATATTTTTCATCCTCATGTTGATCCTGCACGTTCTCCATTAGAGGCTTGTATCGACCATAGTCCATCTCTCCAATCTGCCTCCACATCTACAGAGATCTGTGTGCGAGTGTGTGCGCGCGTGTTTGCATGGTTGTGGATTTAAAAGCCTGCATTGCGTGCGTGGTGTGTGTGTGTGTGTGTGTGTGTGTGTGTGTGTGGCCTCAGTGCTCTATAGAAGAGCCAAATGGAGCTTTGTTATGAGATTGCCATTGACTCTGGAGGATTGAGGCCTAAACATACTGTTCTATCTGCCATCATACAAGCACTAGTCTCATCCCTCCCGGTAATTTATGAACACGCCAGCCTCTGTGCTGCATATATTATCCCCAGTGTGATTTTACATTGTATCATTTTGCTTTTGGACGTTTCATATCCTCTTACAAAGCAGCAACTGAGTTCTTACCTGTCTAAATGAATAAAGCGGGTCACGTGACTGAGGACGTCATTCATTGCCTTATTTAGGATAAGGGTGAGCTGTTTTCAAGAACTCAGGAGATCGCAGCATCGCACTTTAGCCAGTATTCAGGGTTCGATGGCAAACCGTGCTAAACATCTAAAGGATCAATTGTATTCCTGTAAAAACCCGAACCGGATACGCCAACGTGTCAAACGTATCGCAGCAGAGTCTTACTCGCGCCCGCACATGTGCTCTCCAGTGAAAGTGTAGAATCTGTGCTTTCGACCGAATTCCTCTGCTTGTTTTAACGAGCCGTGAATGAGAAACAATGGAAAACACACGTTGGAGCCGTGTGTGATGTACGAGGGGTAAGTGCCATGTATGACTCCTTCGCTGCTCCTGGCTGAGGTGAGCGTTGGCTCTGAAATGGAGAATATATGTGTGTGTCTCACAGAGCAAAATGGAGAACACATGTCTCTTCTCTCCCTCTCTCCCTCTCTCTCTCTCTCCCTCCCACAAACACACGCGTGCAATTAACTCCGATCTGTCCGCCGCAGCGTGATTGACGCCAACAAAGGGCACGTTAATCCCTCTCTGCTGCATCCCACATGAGAGAGAGAGAGAGAGAGAGAGAGGGGAGAGCGAGAGAGAGACAGTGGGGGAGTGAACACAGCAGTGCATTTTGAGATGGCCCTGTTTGTCAGAGGGAAGAAGAGAAAAGAAAGGACGGCCAGTTGTTGATTGTGTGGTGTTAAGGTTCTGGTATCTGGTACCATGATTACACTGCGAGTGCAGTTAACCCTTCAATACATTAAAGCTCATTAGCCAGTCGACAGCGTGACCGCAGTAAAGACAGCCCTGCATTATTTTCAGCAGAATTTCCCTTTTGCTGGATTGCATGAATATCCGGATTCATGGAAACTCCCGCAGAAGCGCTGATCTGCAGGATCAGGTCAGGATGCTCAGAGCACATTAAAAACATTGTGATTAGAGGCTCATCTGCATATTACAGCCTTCTGCAGTCGCACTGTTTTAAAAGGCAAAGCCGTGTTAACGACGAAACAAACAGCGCGCTGCGCCGCCTCAGTGCACGAGAACGAGGAAAATAGAAGAGAAAGTTGAAGGTGGAATAAGGAGAGAGAGCAAGTGGCGAAAGAAAGAGAGAGAGAGAGAGAGAGAGGGAGGATAGGAAAAGAAGGATATCAGGTAATCCTGTAATTCTGCTCTGCTCCTTCTCCTAGAGTCTGATTTAATTACTGACTGGCTGAAAGCGCATTAATATGAGGCTGGCGTTTTTTCGCCTGTGTGTGTGTGTGTGGGTGTGTGTGTGTGTGTGTGTGTGTGTGTGTGTGTGCGCGTGCGTCCGTGTGTGGTGTGCGCCAGCAGGAGCGGATGTCAACCTTTTGGGGAATATTCCCCCTCATTTATCTCCACATCCTCTTGCTCTCTCTCACTCTTTTACTCTCTTTCCTTCTTTCTCTTGCTCTCATGTTGTGGTGTTTTTTTTCTCTCTCTCTCTCTCTCTCTCTCTCTCTCTCTCTCTCTCTGTCATTTTTTCCTCTCTCTCTCTCTCTCTCTCTCTCTCTCTCTCTCTCTCATACTTTTTCCTCTCTTTCTTATTTTCTTGTTCTTTCTCATATTTTTTTTTCCCTCTCTCTCTCATTCTCTCACATTTTATTGCCCTCTCTCACCGTGTGTGTTCAAGAGATTGAGTAGATGTGTGAATATGTGTGAGCAGGTGAATGTGTAGATTTGTGCTGTAAATGTATAGCATGTGTGTGTGTGTGTGTGTGTGTGTGTGTGTGTGTGTAGCCGGTAGAGTGAATGGTGCCTTTAGGGAGTATGCTGCACGCCTTGCCTCTGGCAGATCCAGACAGTCTGGCCATCCCTGTCATTCATTTGCATCCACCGCTCATCCTCTCCTCCAGCAGCGCTGCACTAAAAAGGAAAAAAAGCCTCCGTATTTCGCAGTCATCACTTTTGTGTGTGCGTGCATCTGACCTGGCGCTCGGCTGCACTGCTGGAACAGCATGCCCAAGCCTTTTTCCCCACGCGCTCTCTAATGCAAATTGAATTTGCATGAAATATGTGGCGCAGAAATTGCATCTGACTCCTGGAGGAGACAGTACACGGCCCGAGCTTCTGCCAGAGAACACTGTTCAGAAAAAAAGGAAAGAAAAGCAGAGAGAAGATGGTGATGATGAAGGCCTTGATAAACAGGCGTAGAGTCATGCAGGTGAATTAAAGGAATAATTCATTACCACTTACCTCAAATGTAGTTTAGCCTCGAGCCGAACGGTGGCTGAAACGGCTGCTTTTACGAGACTGTTCCAGATTAGCGGCTTGACGCGATTTGAGCCAAGCAGGTGACTGAGGTGTGCAGACTGCGTGGTGATAATTGGTAGAGTATGAATTTCTATTTGCTCTTAGCTACGCTGCAAAGTTCAAGAGGCAAACCATCCAGCCCAAACTGTGTCTTAGATGAGGGGCTATATTTGGGATGAGGGGAACATGGTGTAAAAATGGATTTTTCACCAAGCTGCCGCTTTGTGATGTGCTTTATAAGACCACTTAAGTGACAGACCCTTTCATCCCACTGCATTTAAGCACAGATTTTGTTTAGTTGGACCCTGTGAGTACATTAAATGGCAAATATTTATCAAGACGTTTGCATGAGAGTGTGAGAGAGAGAGTGTGAGAGAGAGAGAGAGACAGAGAGAGAGAGAGAGAGAGAGAGAGACTGTGTGAGTCGCCTTCAGCTCTCTTTCTTTCTGGAACTAATGGCATCAACTCTTCCTACAAAAGCGAATTATCTGCTGGGATAAGTGTGTGTGTGTGTGTGTGTGTGTGGGAAGGTAGAGCTGAGAATCTGCATAATAAATTTCCTGTGACTGGAGTGAGCCAGGCTGATCTGGGCCTTTAGCTTGTACAACCATGTTCTAGTGGTTGAGCCAGATTCCTCCTGGATCTTCTGTACTTTGCTGCGGGGCCTGTGTTACTATTGATAATGCATTAAACAGCCTCATAAGCGAGCAGGAGCAGCAGTGGTGGGGCGACGGGGGAACTTTAACCATTTAAAGTTTAACATGGCTCAATGATGAATTATTAGTGAGAATGTGAGAGGGACTGTGTGGGTGTGTGTGTGTGTACGTGCACGTTGGGACTGGTATGTGTGTGAAGTGGCTGGAGAATGTGTGTTGGTGTGTAAAAAGAGATTAATGTGTGTGTGTGTGTGTGTGTGTGTGTGGTGATTAAAGTTATAGTTTGTAGAAACCCGATCAGATTAATCCAGTTATTAAAGTGATGGTTTGACCCATTTTTGGAATTGTGCCCTAAACGTAGCCAATCACCCAAGACGTTTGGTGTCTGAATCTGCACGTACGACACTAATGTTGTTAAAATGAACAATAAAAGGAAACAATGTCATCAGACCTGCTGAGTCCCTCACTGTCTGCAAGCGACGACTCATAACGCACCTCTTCAAGGAGGATCGCAGACACTAACTAGGCTCATATTTACTGCACATTTGTTGTTACTGTCTATTGTTTATTGTGTACTCTTATATACTTCATTGTCTATTGGGTTTACAGGTTTGTCAGGGTTTGTTATGGTGTAACTTAGCCAGTAGCATCTTAGTAGAATGACGGCTGTTGATGGGTTTAGTCCTACAGACAGAAGAGCAGACATGGACTACAAAGCACTGCTGTTCGTTGCTCTGGATAAGCGCGTCTGCTAAATGCTGTGAATGTAAAGGAAACTGCAGCCTTCGTTTTGTCTGTGCCATTTTTATAGATAAAACTATTATCCGAGACTCTGAGAGGAGTCGAGTGTGGAAACCTGGTCACGCACAGTGCATGGTGCTGATCTGGGTTGGTGGGGGTATAAACTTCTATTGCTTTTTGTAAAGCTCCGGTGCAAAATGTAAGAAGCAAACTTTGGATGCCAAATCTTTTAAATCGTACTTTGTCTGCCCACTTTCACAGGCCCTCTGTTCGGGGTGGCAGGGAGTGAGCAGCCATTCAGCATCAGCTCGGTGACCTCCGTGCCCAGTGCCTTCCCAGTGATGGCTCATCCCGCCTTTGGCCTTTTGTCCCCGGCAACAGCACGTCCCGAGTTTGGGGGTTTGGGGGCTCTGGGGGTTACTGCAGCCTTGGCAGCCCACCCACAACTAGGGGCTTTTACAGGTATAGCAACATGATGTGTTGCCTGTGTCGACAAACGCAAAACAGTGTTGTGTGCAGATCTGCATTCGATACATGTGAACTGCAGCTTTATGTAGTGTCTATATTGTCATGTACATCATTTCATTTTATCCTCTGATTTATTGTGTTATTACTGTCAATTTGTAGACTTTCATTCATGTAATTATGTCATTACAAGTGCAAGTGATTCATAATTTTTAATCACCAGCAGTAACTGTGAAACTGGGAGTGCGTGTGTTTATGATTAGGAGGCGTATATATCCTGAAGGATCTGGTCGTTTTTCACGATTCCATTGTGATGAATAATGTAGTTTACCGATGATGTAGTTTAGTATTTTAGTGATGTAATATGTTTTTCCCGTCCCTCAGAGTGGTGGAGGGCAGCTGAAGCTCACGGACGGAATGCCACAGCCTTCTTTCCTCCTTTCCTGGGCCTGCCCCCGCTGTTTGCGCCTCCCCTCCAGAACCACGAGGCCACCCCATACACTTCCAAAACCCCAGGCAAAAGCAGCCGGGGGTCTAAAGGTAGGGAATACAAGCGTTTTCCCTGTGCTTTGCATGCTGGTCTAGCCTTCAGTCTGCAGTAACGTGATGCCAAATGAATGTTTTTACATGGAGTTAACGCTGAAAGCTGTGCTGCAGTGGCGTGGTCCTTTATTTCCATGGCGATTTTAATTCGAGAAATGCTTGATAATACGCTAAAACTGTTTCCTATCAGTTTTTAACTGATCTGGCAAATTAGTAGTAATTACCAACCCTGTAAATATTGTAAGTCCGCCCAGCGCAGCCTTGGTTATTATGTGTCCGCCCGCTCAGCGTGGGAAAAGTTGCCTTCAAGGCAAACGGAGCTGGTTAAACATTTTTAGGGCAGCCCTAAGGTATGTGAATAAACTGGAAATGATTGCTCGGAGCTAGCGCCTCCGGTCTTTGCGCCGAAGTTCTGTCTGGCTTTTTCTACAGTTTCGTGTTAAAACCTGTTATTACATTTATGGCCGTCTTGATCTGTTACGAGACGATGTGGAAAAACTGCCCTTTGATGACATCACCTTATTAGTTCAGAAGTGACCGCGGCCTTGTCGTGCTCAGGTGTGAACGGAGCCGTGAACGGCAGCGCCGTCTCGCCCTCCACCGCTAAAGGCAGCGTCTCCGCGTCGGCCTCGCTCTCGCCCTCCCCCGCGCTGCGGACCCCGGAGCACAGCCGGACCCCCAACGCCAAGCCCCGTGCCCGCAAGGCTGGTCACCATAGCAACAGCACAGGAGAGCTCCAGGAGAAGCCTTCTCAGAAGCCTAAAGAAAAGGTATGAGATAATTTGGCACAGGGAGCAGACGGGGGTCCACTTCAGTAGAAGGCTGGCTGTGAAATGCAGCCCCAGCGCAGCTGTGTGTACACATCGCCAACAAACATCTGCACTTAAAAGGAACATTCTGGCTCATTTGTTCGTCCGTGATTGCCAACCATGGTCCTGGAACCCCCACCTCATCCCCATTTTGTCCCCTGTACATTTGAGTTATCTGTGCTTGGACACACCCTCCTCAAACTCAAGAATTAGCGAGTTAGTTATAGCAGGTGTGTGCAGAGCAGGTGGGTCTACAGGATCGGGGTTGGCAGCCACTGGTCTATACATTGTCATTGCAATCAACTTATTTACAGCCTCTACCCTGCCTTTCTGTTCAAGACGTGGAAGTGACATATTTGTCATTGCGAACACAATCACACCAAGTGCTCCACAGCAAAATGTGACTTCTGCAGTTAACCCATCACCTGTGTAGCAGCAGACAGCTACCAGAAGTGCCCAGGGGAGCAGTGTAGTGGGGTGGTGGTACTTTACTCATAGGTACCTCAGTGGTACCAAGGTCTGGACTTGAACCATCTGTTCACCAGTAGGCCACCACTACCAATCAGTAACCGTTACACGTGAGACAGTTGCTGTCTACAGTAAAACACTATTCGAGTCTTCTGAGATATTATACAGGAACATCTACTCTAAAGGCTTCACCCCAAGTAGCATTTCTTTTTTGCAATTTGCTTAATTTATTCGCATGTCAAACGTATTCGAACATATGCATAGCCAATGATATGATGATGTTACAGAACCAGTACGGTCAGATTTTCTAAGAAATTTACAAAAAGCTGCGTTAAAATGTTATGAAATTTCTTCTCCTGCAGGACATTTGTACGAGTGTAGTTTTGTGTATATTGTGTGGCGTAAGAGATGATCTGAACATCGATGTGTCTCTGGGCTACTGTAGAAAGCCCGTAAGAAACAGGGGGATGGCTTGGGTGCGAGTGACAGCGAATCTGGCTCGTCGCTGAACAGCGACAGTGAGGGAGTCAGCAGCAGCGACCTGGATGATCTTGAGGAGGAGGAAGAAGAAGATGATGACGACGACGATGACGACCAGAGTAAAGACAGCGAAGAGTCCGACTCTGAAAAGGAGCCACAGAAGAAGAAGAAAGCCAAGGTAAATCAGGTTTTTGGGTGTTCATTTATCTTGCTGCATCGGAAGACAGCCGCGTTCACTGTATTAGTGCAACTAATGCTTATTTTTCTTACTGATGAATCTGTTTACGATTTTGTTTGTTGATTTACTGCTCGAGCTCACTGTCTTCTTTTATAAAATGACGTACGCCACACAGTTGGCCCTATGGGAGATGACTGTGCTGAAATCAACTGCGTAGTGTTAAAATTGACTATAGTATTTTAATATTTAATGTCATTTACTCTCCGATAAAGCCTTGTATCTCCATCGTTATGTTTATAGAGTGAATTTGTCTTATATTATGCGTTTTAAAGATAAAATAATTATATAAGATTAAATATATAGGGCCGCAGTATTATGTAAAATTTCTTTTTAGAAGGCATTCTGTCAGGGCCCCAGTGTCAGTGCTGGGCCCTTGGACTTTCCCACCAATCCCACCAATACCCCTTATAGTGAAGTGAAGTGAAAGTGACTATTTGTCATTGTGAACACACTCAAGCACCATGACGAAATGTGATCTCTGGATTTAACCCATCACACGTGCACACGTGGAGCGGCGGACAGCTACCAGCAGCACCCAGGGGGCAGCAGTGTAGTGGGACGTTACTTTGCTCAAGGCCACCTCAGTGGTCCCCAGGCTGGAACTCGAACCTGTGACCTTTAGGTCCCAAAGGCAGCGTCCTAACCACTAGACCACCACTGCCCATATAGTGCACCTAATCCAGGATAACGCTTTAACGTTTTTTTTCGCCCCAAAATGACCCTGATGTACACTTTGTTGACGTCATTAAAGTGGCGTACGCTCTGCTTGTTTCCCAGGTCGGGACACCAAATCTCGGACTGAGCAACAAGGAGAAGCCCAGGTTTATGGACGGATGGGACATCAGGGAAGGCCTTCTCCGTGGCGCCCCCTTAGACCTCCTGGCTATGGTCCCGTTACCCCGTTCCCCCTCACCCTCTGCTCGCTCTCAGACCTCCCGGGCCCGGGACAGACCGGCGCAGCCCACCAGCGTCATCCAAGCCACCGGCTTGGTGGCCAGCACCAAACCACTAGCGTTAATAACCCAGCCTCGGCAGGACAGCTCCCCAAAGCGCCTTGCCATCTCTCCCCAACACCTCAGCTCCTCCTCCTCTCCCAGACCCCCAGCCCTCTCCCCTAAACCTCCTTCAGCCTCGTCCAAGCCTATGACCTCATCTCATCAGTCTCTCCCGCTCTCCCTCTGCTCGTCCCCCAAACCACTCTCGGTCCCTTCGCCTCCCAAGCCCCTCCCCTCTTCTTCCCCAAAACCGCCTCCTCTGACCCCCTCCCCCAGGGGACGCTCTTTAGGGTCCAGCCGCAAGGCGCAGGAAGCTCTGACCAGCAGGAAGCTTCTGGAGAACTCACTGGCTCAAATAGCCGACTTCAGACTGAAACAGGTGGGTGCACATGGACATAATTAACAAGTCCCTCCTGAGTTTGGGGAAAGAACTCTTGAGTTGTACAGTAGAACCAGGTTGAACAGGAATCAACAGAAGACATCAATATCCATCACATCCGCTCTGTATCCATCTTCTTTCCAGTCGTCCGGAAGAGCAAATGAACTGAGACACGTCCTCTGTAGTTTTTTTTTTTTTGTCTGCGTATCTTTTTAAGCCAATTTCGGATTAGGGGTGTCAGGGTGCTGTTGGTATTCAGCGCCTTGTCTTTTTATTGACCGGCCTCTTTGAAAAGGTCAGTGAAAGCAAAGGAGAGGGGGTCGAGCGAGAAAGAGCGAGAGAGAGAATGAGCGAGCCAGAGAAAGAATGAGAATGCGAGGGGGTGGTACTGAGCGAGAGAAAGAGCGAGAGGGCTTCTCTCACTCTTATCTGTATGATTGGGTTTCCCACTGTGTGGCTTGGGTTGGTAAATGAAAGTGACAATGTGGTTAGCTTTATAAGAATTACTTCAGCAAAGCCGACAAGCAATTAACTCCACAACTTCTTAAGGGCCTAGATTCTAGCAAATGAGTGGAAAAATAGGCTTTTTCCCACCCCTTCTTTTGTAGGCATGAAATTACAGCTGAAGAGGCTAATACACATTTCCCCCCCCATCCCCCCCCCGCCCCTCGTAATCAGCTAAAGTGGTTTTATCATGCCATTATTGTGCTGAACGGTTTTATATTGGCTTGTGATTTCGGTTTCATTCATTTAAATTACCATCCAAACGCCAAACATGTGTTTACTGATTGGAGACAGGAAACGGAACCCGGGCTATGCAGAAATCTCCTGCCATTGAGAAAAGCGAGTGTAATAGTGTAATAGTGTGTGTGTGTGTGTGTGTGTGTGTGTGTGTGTGTGTGTGTGTGTGTGTGTGTGTGTGTGTGTGTGTGT
>JBBPDA010000105.1:3783246-3799366 GCA_037974385.1 Arnoldichthys spilopterus
GTGTGTGTGTGTGTGTGTGTGTGTGTGTGTGTGTGTGTGTGTGTGTGTGTGTGTGTGTGTGTGTGTGTGTGTTCATGCACAGTGAAATTGATAAGAGCCTGGACCAAATGACGGTGCTGAGGAAGGATGAGTGTATTGTGGAAGGAAAGCTGAAAAAGTGAGTGTCGCACGCATGCACATCCAACATTCTCCACACCATAGCCTTCCCTTAGATAGTCACTTGCGAGCGAAATTCCACACAAAGGCTGTAATTAATTTATACAGTCAACACAGCAAAGACGTTTACATTTTTTTCATTGTTTCATGCATTATTCAGAGAGTTCTCTATCTGTGCAAAAATGAATGTGAAGATGGTGATTTAACTCGCATAGATTTTGGATTATGTTAGAATTTATTCTAAAAATATTGTAATATTCACTTAATGTGTACTTATTTTTGGCTTTTTTTTTTACATCCAAAAAAGACTTTGTCAGTATTTCACTACTGTGTGAAGGGGTGTAGTGTAAAGGGTGATGTATTTCTATATGTATGTATATAGTGGGCAGTAGTGACCTAGTGGTTAAGATATTGCGCTGAAGGTTCAAGTCCCAGTCCAGGCACTACTGAGGTACCCTTGAGCAAGGTCCCTTCCCACTACACTGCTCCCCGTCTTGGAAGTCGCTTTGGATAAAAGCATCAGCCAAATGAATAAATGTAAATGTATTGAGGTTGAAATTGTATATATGAGCTCATTTAGTCTATGAGATAAATTAGCACCATCATCAGTGGTCCTAGTTTATGTCATGTGGATGGTTGTAAAAATCTGCAAGTCATTTTTCTGCCTCTCCACACTGAATACGTTTTACAGTGTTTTACACTAAAACTTGTCTGAGGGAAAATGTACAGTAAAAACAGACAAAGCATTTATAACAGTTCATTTAATAGCTCCATACAATGCAACAATAAAAGCCATTAAATGTGTCATATGTCTGGTTCCCATCACCAGTACTGTGAATGATTCTTGTATTGTGTCTCCGAAAAAGGTTTTTATCAAATCACAATATTTAAAAGCAAATGATGTAAAATAAAAAAAGATCTGATATTCCCTAGAGCAGGGGTCACGGATCTAACAGACTGTAGCGCTTCGTTCCGTCTAAGCAAGAGTGCGTCTCAAAAACTACTCCGTTCTTTAAAGAACTGGCTGAAACCAGCGGACTCCGTGTTCCCGGGACGCAGCAGCTTTCTGCGGGGAATTCTAAACTGTGGCTGTTTTGCATACAGGCTGAAGACCATCCATGCTAAACGCACAGGCAAACGTGAGGTCAGCGCGGGTGGGGAGGAGGCTCAGGCCATGGGCACGCCCAGTGCCGGACACAAGCGCAAGAGGAAAGCTGGTGACAGTGATGATGACGAGGACGAAGATGAGGACAGTGATGATGCAGGAGACGAAGATGATGAGGAGGAGGAGGAGGAAATGAAGAAATCGAAGAAAGTGGAGACATGCGACGAGGTAACACCTGTCGGTTCGCTAACTTGAAAAGTTAAGGACGAGTTATTACAGTCAGTACTGTGGTCTATCTTTGATTCTGTGTGCGTGTTTTAGGATGAGGGAGATCAAGCCACCAGTGTAGAGGAGCTGGAGAAACACATTGAGAAATTAACAAAGGTAAACACACGCGCATTGTCCAACAAGCATATCCGCATGTACATTTGGCCACACACATAAGTGGACTTATACGTTGGTGTATGTCTGTTTTTGTGGGAGTGCAGCAGCAGAATCTGATCAGACGGAAGCTGTTTGAAGCGACTCATGCGCTGCGCTCTATGGCATATGGGCAGGACCGTTACCGCCGCCGCTATTGGGTGCTCCCTCAGTGTGGAGGGGTCTTTATTGAGGGATTGGAGAGCGGAGAAGGTGAACATGCACAGATACACATGCAACGTACTAGTGAAACACACCACATATGTGTCTTTAAACCAATAGTTTTGCAACGAAATCATTTTTAGATCATTTCCCCCTTATTAAATGTTGTGGATCATCGCACTAGTGAGCAGTAGGGGGCCTAGTGGTTAGGACGCTGCCTTTGGGACCTGAAGGTCGCAGGTTCGAGTCCCGAGCACTACTGAGGTACACTGCTCCCCGGGCGCTGCTCCATGTGTGCACATGTGATGGGTTAAATGCAGGTTGCATTTCGTTGTGGTGCTTGAGTGTGTTCACAATGACAAATGGTCACATGTTGCTGAGGAAGGTGTGTGTTCAGTAGTTCAGATGCAACATGGGTGGGGTTTAAATTTCCATTGTTAGCTACTTTAGCTTTGTAAAGTGCCAAACAACTTTGGGCACCTAACCTGTCCTGGCTCAGTTATGGAGAAATTTATACTTAGACCTGTGTCGCGTGTGATCCACTAGGTCCTGAAGAGCTGGAGAAGGAGAGAGAGAGGCTGCAGAACTTCGAGGCTGTGCAAGTTAAAGAGGAGCCACAGGAGGAGATGCCACAGCTGGAGGTGCAGAGCCAGGTGAAACAGGAGGAGGAGCATGTGGAGGACGTGAAAGAGGAAGACGAGAAGCTGGCCATGGTCGCTGATCAGGAGCAGTGTGGAGGGGAGAGCATGTGTGCTTCCCCACCAAAGAAGCTTAAGGAGAAAGAAGCTCCGCAGATAGAGTCTACCTCCTCTCAGAGCCTTCCTCTTGTGGAGCCCCCAGACATGCCCAGTGAAGTAACAGCATTCTGCCACATGCCCAACGGTTGCCAAGTAGCAGTCGTGCCGGCAGCAACGTCAGCAACGTCTCCAACTCACTCTACCTCCAAGCCAATGGTGCTGTGCAGTGCTCCAGCGGAAACCACTGCCCCAATTGCTCAGTTTGGGGTGCCTCTTCCCCCACAGTTTGGCATCCCCCTCTCGCTCCAACAGCAGCAAGCCCAGCTTTTGGGTAACGACCAGCTCCTGCGCGTGTTAACGGAGCGCAGCGGCCACTGGTTCAGCCTTCTACCCCGTTCCCCTTGCGATGACTCCTCTCTCGTCCAGCCACCCTCGCCCCCACAAGCCTCCCCACAGCCCAGTAGTGCCCCTCACATTCGGGCCAGGAGCCCTGCGCCTCCCTGCTCCCCACACCACCACCTCCAGCCTCCCTCTTCGTCTCCAAGCCCTCTCAACCCAGCACATGACATTCCTGGAAACCACATCATGTCTTCTTTGCAGGTACGGGGCCAGTCATTAGCTTGAACTTCTACAGGTCTTTTTTAAAAACTTTTTTCCATTCAAGTCCTATAGTACCATATTTATCACAGAACAGGGGCAAAACACACACGTTTGCAAATGGTATGTGCTACAACAAACTGAGCATCACATCACATTTGTTCTTAGCTTATGCAAGTAAATCCGCACGTTCCATAATGATCAACATGTTTATTGTTGAGACTGTTGTTGTAATAGCAGATACACTTTTACAGACACAATAATTACTGCTTTATTGATTCATTGGGTAATGAGGTTTATTGCCGCCACAGTAACATAAAACAAGTTTATGTACAACAGAACCATGAGCTCAAAGTGTGTTGGCCAGCCGGTGTCCTTTACATTGACCTTCTTATGTGCTTATGTTTATTAATATATCTGTTTGGAAAAATGGGACATAATCATAGATAAATATGATCATTCTAAAATGCTGAATCATTATAGGTGTATTAGTATTGTAGTGCTCACGTTTCTCACTTCCTCTGCAGGTGAAGCCCGTTAGTGCTCTTATGGCTTTGCCCATCTGTGGCTGGTCAGGTGGGATGATCAGCCCTAACATGCCGGTGTGTAGCAGCCCCCTGCCCGTTTACCCACTTGCCGAGGGAAGCGCTAGCCCCCTGCTAGCTCCCAGTGTCTCCACCAGCAAAAGCGGCTCTCCTGTGCCCCATGGAGACAAACTTCCCTCTGCCCCCTCACCTGCTATTGACCTGCCCCGAAACCATGATCACTCACAGCCGCAGCCTATACCAGAGGGTAAGATATGCATGCACACACACACACACACATGCAGTCATAAAGGACAGAGTTCTGCTTTCGTTTATAGTTTGAGCTGAGCTTAATGAGATGATCTTTTCATACACAATACAAAATGAATATTATATTTATACTATAGGTTAAAATTGCTTACGTGTGGTAAAAACACAGGTGTATACTTAACTCACTCTGTCTGATTTCTGTCTCTGGTAGACATGCTGATGGGCTGGTGGAAGGTGGCAGATGTGGAAGAGCTGCAGGCCCTAATGAAGAATCTCCACAGCAGAGGCATCAGAGAGCGATCACTGCACAAACAGATTCAGAAATCCATGGAACTCATTGCACAGACCTGCAACAAGAATAGAGAGGGTGAGTATTTACATTTGCAAATCATGGTATGTTTTAGTATGGGAATATATTGCACAATGCAAGTGAAATTATGATGTTTAAAAAAAAAACTCAGGGGTATTTTTACAATACCTAATTAAAAAAAAGAGAGATTTCACCATCACTAGGGGATTGAGAGTCTGTAAGCTGATGTAACACAGTTAGTGTTCTCCTCCAGATGTACTGAGCTGTCCAGTATTATTTCATTAATGGTAGTTGAAAAAGACACAACGACTGGCTTCACCTGTCTTTGAGAAAGCGGTGTTGCTGGGAGTGTGGTGTAGTGGGGAAGACATTGCTGTTTTAAAGAATTGGGCACAAAATCCCAAAATTAAAGGAAAAGGTTGTCCTGAAATTAGACGGAGCTAGAGTGTCCCTAAAATATCGAATGTAAATTTACAAAAGCCTAAAGATAACCTGATGTCACGCGTGATTGTGTGCAGTGGCGGTGATGGAGGTATCGGAGTTAGATGAGGGTCAGGTTTCTGTGGAGACACTACAGGATTGGTGCGTGGAGGAACAGGCCATGGAAACAGACATTGCATTACTGCAGCAGGTGGAAGAACTTGAACGCAAAGTCACCTCTGCCAGCCTGCAGGTCAAGGTAAAGAGCGTGTGTATGTCTGTGTGTTTGATTTCCAAACATAGCTATGCTTTCTTATTACAGCCAGATCATCTATATGCTTCAAAATCACAATTAACTGAATCCAGACGCACTTTTACAAAAGACTCGACTGAAATTCTAGTAACATTCCACAGATTTTTTTTAATCGCTAATTCCAGTGTTCTCAAAATTGCTCCTGCTATTGACCGCGCTTTTTTCCCCCGCGATCTCTTGCTGCAGGGCTGGGTTCACCCGGAGCCTCAGTCAGAAAGGGAGGACCTGGTCTATTATGAGCACAAGCCCCTCCCCAAGTCCCGCCCAGGGGCAGAGTCCCAGGAAGAGCGGAACTCGGAGAAAGGCCTGAGCCGTCGGCCCAGCAACCCGCTGGACATCGCGGTGTCACGCCTGGCCGAGCTGGAGCGTCACATTGAGAGAAGGTACCTGCGGAGCCCCTTAGGGACAACCATCCAGATCAGACTGGATAATGTGGGTACAGTCACTGTGCCCGCCCCTGCTCCATCCACTAGCGCTGGAGGGGAAGGGTAGGTCATCCACACAAGCCAGCTTCCGTCTCTCCTCTTCTTCCTCCTCCTCCTCCTCCTCCTCCTTCTCCTCCTCCCCTACCCCTCTCTGCTGGCTGGGGGCTGCCGTGCTTGTGCGTGCGTGCGTTGCATTGATCCATTGGTCTGCCTGTTCACCCTGGGTTTGTGTTTTTGGAGGCATTCTGTGTTTTTGTTTCAAGTGCGTCCACCTTTTGTGTGCTTCCTGTTCCTGCCTGCATCAGTTTGATTTGCAGTGCGTTTATGGTGCCCCTCTTATTGTGCTCTGTTGTATTGTATGTGCATGGTGTGTTTTAACCATGGGATTTCTTTTTCACTCGCTCTTGTTTTTATCATTAAAACGTCAGTCAATGAAATCACATGATGCGTGTGTGTGTGTGTGCGTGTGTGTGTGTGTGTGTGTGTGTGTTTAATGTTTTGTTAACGTTTGTTTGTCTGTGCCACGGATCATCACTTATGGTCCTGGGGGACTAGAGTCTAGCAAAGGTTGGTGTGTAAGAGCATTAGAGAACTGACATCACCAATATTTGCTGAACTCCACCCACCCAAGACCAGAAATGATGAGCCCTGATCTGTTGTGTACTGTGTGTCTGTGATTTTATATAGCATTTCTGCTAAAATAGGTACAGGCCTTCTTATAACCCATCACCTTATGTATGTGATGCAGGGGAGAGGAGGAGATCGCTCCAGGCATGAAAGTGTGGAGAAAGGCTTTAAGTGAGGTGAAAAACTCCTCTCAGCTGGCTATGTGTCTGCACCAGCTGCAGAAGTCCATCGCCTGGGAGAGGTCCATCATGAAAGTGGTGAGTCCATGTCACACTGCACTCTAAGCACTTTACACCTGCCCTGGGCGCGACAGAGATCCTGCTGATTGGCTTTCCAACAGTGGCAGTTACTTTAATTGCACTTGCTAGTGAAAACTCTAATGTGAATATGCCTAACATGCCTTCCTGTAGTAGCAGTTTTGGTGGCAGTGTGTGGGCAAAATGTGCATTAGTGTGAGGGGCCGAGAGAGAGAAAGCGCGTGTGATTGACTACTTTTGTCTAAAACGTTATATTACCATACACAAGAATGGATGTCCTTTATGATGACCGTGTGTGTGTGTGTGTGTGTGTGTGTGTGTTCAGTACTGCCAGATCTGCCGTAAGGGAGATAATGAGGACTTGCTGCTGCTTTGCGATGGCTGTGATAAGGGCTGTCACACTTACTGCCACAAGCCCAAGATCAGCACCATCCCTGAGGGAGACTGGTACTGCCCTGCCTGCATCTCCAAGGTAACCACCTCCACCCTTCATCGCACTGTGCTCACACACTCTGCTCTTAGAGGATCACTAAGCCAAGAGAAGCAGTGTTTCTCAGTCAGAAGCGACTGTTTTTGTCTATATGTGAACTTTTTTGTACATTTGTATATATAACATTTTTATAGTGTAGGACTGTAATATTGTGTTCAGTGTTCCAATGTCCTGTTATGTCCCCAAACTTTTAATGCGGACAGGATGATAATCATGCTAATTGATGCTGAAGACTTTATTTTATATATATATATATATATTGTGCATTACAGTAAATATGTATCTGATATCATTATGCATCCCTACTATTTAGGGGGTTTTAGTGGACATTATATATTAGCAAACAGTTTCTCATTAACTTTATTTATGATAAGAGTAAGATTGTGTGTGTCTGATGTTTTACTAAAGTATCGCTATAAACACCCAGACCATGGGCATGAGATTTCAGAGAATTGTCAGTATTTGGCTGTGTTGTAAGGTCAATGGATAAGATGGTTTGTGCTTTTCCTAGGCAAGCGGTCAGTCCCCTAAAAACAAGAAGCCACAGAGTCGTGTGCAGTCAGGTGGAGGGGGGAAGAAATCTGCAGAGACGGCTAAGAAGAACAAGAAGCAGCCAGAGTCATGTGAGGCAGAGGAGGCAGTCAGCGGCAGCGGAAGCAGCACCAGCAACAGCAGCCCGAAGAAAGCAGCCACACCCTCCACCCAGACCAAGAAAAGCTCACCTGCCCCACCTGTCCTCAAACCTGAGAACCCAGTCTGCGTGAAAAAAGCCAAGACGGCCAGGGACAACAACCGTGACTTGGGCCTTTGCAGGTACTGTGAATGGTCACTGCTGGAAATAGCTTGGGCAAGACACAGGGTATATTTAGTAAAAGACAACTGTGTTGTTGGGACAATGTGTAAAATGTAAGTACAACAAATCATAGGGTTTATTTTCACACTAGAACATCAAAAACATCAAATGTTTAACCTGAGTAAATGTACCATAAAAGGGGGTAATTTGGTATTGATGGTAGCAACACGTCCCGACAAAGCCATGCGTACAACTGTGTAGCATCCCCTCTTCTTTTAACAACACTCCATAAACATCTGAGAACTGAGGAGACCAGGGGTGTTGTCCCACTCTTCTGATATAGGATTCTAGCTGCTCAACAGTCCTGGGTTGTCTGTCATATGTTTTTTTTTTGTTTTTTTTTTTATGGTGCATCAAATGTTTTCAGGTGATGAAAGCTCTGGACTGCAGGCAGGCCAGTTCAGCTGGATGAAGCCATGCTGTTGTAATAGATACTGTTGCATGCGGTAATATGCAAGGCCTTCCCTGAGAAAGACGTTGTCTGAATGGGGCCATATGTTGCTCTAAAACTTGTGCAAGCTTCCAGTTTCACAGGCACTATTTCAGTTAGTCTACCCACAGAATAGTTTTTCACTTTGCCTCAGTCCATTTTAAACATTGCGACGTTTCTGGGTCGTGTTCACATTCGGCTGCTTCTTGGCATGATCGAGCTTTAGCCTGCATTTGTGAATGGCATAGCGAACTGTGCTCATAGACAATGGTTTCTGGAAGTGTTCTGTAGGCAGTGCAGTGATTTCTATGACAGAATCCTGCCTGTTGTTAATGCAGTGCTGCCTGAGCGTCCAAAGATCAAAAGATGCTCATTTTATTCCCAGTTATGTTAGTGACCTGTAGCCAATTAACTTAAGTAGTTGCAAAATGTTCCTTCAGCTGTTTCTTTTTAATGCCACTTACTTTTTTCAGCCTTTTGTTGCCCTGTCGCAATTATTTTGAGACGTGTTACTGCCATTAAATTTACAATATTTTTCATGTAACAGTAGTGTCTCACTTTCAACATTTGGTATGTTTTCTGTTGTGAATCAAATATGGGTTCATGGGATTTGCAAATCATTACGTTGTGTTTTTATTTATATTTAACACAGTTTCCCAACTTTTTTGACATTGAGACATTGTACATAATTATAACCACATTAAAATATCCAAATTTAACCATTAGAACCATTGGTTATGTTCTGAAGCTCAGCTGTTCAGCACTCTGTCTTTGTTAGACAGTGAGCAAATAACTAAAAAACAATTAAACACATTTTAGAGTGTTTTTTGGTTTTTTTTGAGAGCCTTCATCGTAACAAAGAATGCATGAAATTTATGAACAAGTACATTGACTGTATATATATATATATTCATATATATGCTGGAACATGCAACCAGTGTTGCTCTCACTGGATGCTGGATGCTGGTGATAAAAATTGTTTCACCATGTGGAAATCAGGTGATTTTCAGGTTCATGTATTTATACTGCAACTAATTGCTAATAGTAATGTGATAGTTTCACGGTCTTAGTAATTCTATGTATTTTATAATGCTCAACGGTATCAAGTTTAGACAGTGTACTGATCCCCAAAGAAGCACAACAAGCTTTGTATAGTAGGTAGGTAAAGTGGAAAAAGTTTTTACTACATGATCGTTTCATCAGGAATATCTCAAAGCTCTATTTCAGGATGGTAAATAATGCGTAATCATTGCTGTTTTACTGCCTAGGCCTATCCTGTCCATATGACCCATGTTATATTGTGTATATGTATATTTATATTTATAGACCAGACTGATCCAGGGTCAGTTCTTCTGTATAATATTCATTAGAACAGAAAAGGGAAGTAGAAGAGGTACAGAACAAATGTTTTTGCCTCTTGCGCAGGATTCTCTTGGCTGAACTGGAGCGTCATCAGGATGCTTGGCCTTTCCTCACACCTGTCAACCTCAAATCTGTACCTGGGTATCGCAAAGTCATCAAGAAACCCATGGACTTCTCCACTATCCGTGAGAAGCTTGTAAGCAGCCAGTGAGTATCACTTCAGCTCTGTTCGAATGCACTAGCCCACCTACTGACTTTCCACACTCACACGTATTTGGTGTCTTCTAACCTTTAGGTACCAGAACCTTGAGACGTTCATCATCGACGTCAAC
The DNA here is from genome assembly GCA_037974385.1 of Arnoldichthys spilopterus. Classification (NCBI taxonomy): domain Eukaryota; kingdom Metazoa; phylum Chordata; class Actinopteri; order Characiformes; family Lepidarchidae; genus Arnoldichthys; species Arnoldichthys spilopterus. The sequence goes on from JBBPDA010000105.1 coordinate 3,793,037, forward strand.
CTGGTGTTCGACAACTGCGAGAAGTTTAACGAGGATAACTCCGATATCGGCCGCGCAGGACATAACATGAGGAAGTTCTTTGAGAAAAGATGGACAGAGCTCCTGAAACAGACTAACTGACCAGTCCGGCACGCCGCATGTTGATTCGAGACTGAAAACGAACCGTCATTATTTCAACCCTTTGTGTGGCGCTCAGAAACCACCTGCAGAATCCCAGCATTTCGCCATTTCCTCCCAGCAAGCCTGTGCCCTTTAGGCTGGCCTACACATCTCAACCTGATCCAGCTCACCGTGCTGGTCCAAATCCCAACAAGTCACACACATACACACACACACAACACCCAAAGAGACACAGGAGCGAGGGTGTCTTTGTGCAATATCATTACCTTGTAGAAAAGAGTAAATCGCACTGAATTTTTCAACCATCAGAGCTGTATGTAGGAGAAAAAAAAAAACGAAAAAAAAACACTTTCCACTACCTGTAAATATCATTGTTTTTCTGTTTTTTTTTACTTTATCGTTAATATTATAGTGAATGTATTTAATTTTTTAAAATGATTATTTATGACAGAAAAGGTCCATTCTTCATTTTCTATGAAAAGGAAGAAACAGCAAAACTGCTTTAAATCTAATGGAATGTTTATTTGTATGTGTTTTTCCTCTCCAAATATAAAACAAAGCCAAGAAAAGAAAGGAAACTGTTTACACTGCTCTATGTCATTAGGCATCGGAGTATTCCTCCCTCGGAAGCAGAGCTGACTGCGTCACTGTATACGCAACAGACCGAGCAGTGGTTCCCCCCCATATGTACATACTGTCTATTGATATCAATATATTGAGTCTTGTTTGGAATGATGTGTACATATTGTTTCAGACATTGGATATTGTTCATGCCTTAGACCGATTGTAGCATTTAATTTTAGTCTTAAAGTGACTATATTATTATTATTATTATTATTATTATTATTATTATTACCCATTTATTGTTTGTACAGTATATACATATCCTCTACAAACACTGTGGTCTCCTTAATCTTGGTAGTGCCTGCCCTTCCGAACAGGGTGTAGGGAAGTTTTTTTATGTTTGTTTTTTTGTTTGTTTTTGTTTTTGTAAGGTTATTATTTTCTAATATAAAACACCCCCCCCCCTCCCCCGGCCTCCTCCACACAATGACATACTGTACAATACTCATGCGCGCTCCCATCCGAAAGCCGTTGGGAGTGTTTTTCAGTATCCTGGCCGTGCGGCTGCTGAGTGACAGACACAGCAGGCTTTCTGTAAACCACAATGTCTGAGTTCCCCGGACCCGCCCCCCACCCCCCCGTGCGTCGTGGCCCACTGGAGGCAGCTAGAACAGAGGTTTTTGTACCTGAGTCAGAGTACTTGAAGTTATTTTATTTAAAGATATTGTGGGAAACAAAATGGTAGCGTTCTTTTTGTAGGAGCATTATTTTTCACTAGTGTGTATGTGTGTGTGTCTGAGAGTGTGGGTGTGTGTGGCACGGACCTATTAAAAGGATGTTTTTAAAGCCATTTGCTGCCGCTTCAAGTGTTTTTCTGGTCTAGCATACTGTGAGTGTTTTCGTGTCTGTTTGCATGTCTCGTGCAGGCAGCTCCATAATTAATAAGGTGGAGGTAGGTGAAGATTTGTGGTGAATAGGCTCAAAATATACAGATCGTCGCTGTCTAGAGAAAACCACGTATCTACATTTTTGGGTTTTTCTTTTACTGATTTTTCATTTTTCTGCATCAATACAGCAGCTGGCCCTTACATTGTGTGAAACTTTCATGATGAATGGACCAATGAGGTGCACAGAAACCACTTGTTCTAAAATGTTTCCTTTATTTGCATTAGAAGTGAGGATCAGTTTTGGCTTTTCCTGTAAAGTTACAATTTTGGAGATAATTGTATTCTTTTGGAGAGTGACGATATGAGAAACTATTTTGCGTCTTGGAGTCACCCATGTCTAAAAAACCAAATGGAAGCTTCAGACGCTACAGGGATTTGACTGTAACTGGGTTTTATGGTCTAATTAGACAAGTAGAGTATTTGGTAAAAATCACTAAAAAGACCTGAAGATACAAAATAATATTTAATGGAGGGGTGCCAAAAATTATGACAAGAACTGTTTAAAACAGTTGAGTTTTTATGTTTTACATTTACTCATTTGGCTGACGCTTTTATCCAAAGCGACTTCCAAGCCATGGAGCAGAGTAGTGGGACGGTACCTTGCTCAAGGGTACCTCAGTAGTGCCTGAGCTGGGACTTGAACCTGCGACCTTTAGGTCCCCAGCGCAATGTCCTAACCACTAGGCCACCACTGACTGTTTTACTTCATTCAAGGTTAGATTTCTCTAATTTTGCACGTGAGACTATAGGGAATAACGCAGGTTTTTAACAGCCTCTTTTTGTCCGTCTTCACCAAGGGTCATGATTAGGCCAAATTAATCCACAGAAATCCAAAAGTTGGGCAGAGATTACTGTTACATCAATTACACATTAGGTAAGCTGCGCTGCTGCTGCTATAAGATTTCATACACATACTGTAAAGTCCTCAGACACCAAAAATTATTTTTAGGTCATTTATTTGATTGTCACACAAACAATGTGTGGCCAATGGTAATTTATTTACTCCTCAAAATATACTTAAGTACTGTTTTATAGAAATGAGGCTTTCTGAATATAAATTTTTTTTAAATCTTCATGCAGTACATTTTCACTCAGTTTACCATCCTTTTCTGTTACAATTATAGTGAAAAACAAGAAAATGAGCTATTATCAGTTAACTTAGTCCAAATTAAAACCCTACAGTGGCAGTAATGATAAATAAAGCTCTATAGTTTGACCCTTAAAGCAGAATTAAACCGGTAAAACTCTGCTGTGTATGTAGGTGTACTTGATTTAATGACTAAAAATCTAAACTAAAAATGTAAATAAATCTAAACCAAGCGAACAAAACTATCAGAAAAGAACATGTATTCACTTAATATGTAGTGTTAATGTTAACATGGCGGCAGATGAGACAGACACTTACATCTCCATGAGAAGTGCCCTCAGTGTGGTGTGTAGTGTGAAAGTGTTGGGGTTTAACAGCTCGGTCATGTAAACAAACAGCACGTGACATCCGCGTGACGTCACGTCAATGAGGAAGCAGGCGCGAGCGAGCTGAGGTGTGTTAGCGTTATGTTTTCTACTTCAGTGATAACGGAAAGCTAAATACTTAGACGAATGTATTATTGCTTTCTGAGTCTGAGAAATAATACGTTCTGTTGTTGTTTTTTTTGCCGTGAAGTGTTAGAATGAACGGTTTTGCGTTTGTCGTGGCTGTTAACGAGAGCGGCTAACAGCATTAGCACGTTGGCTGTGGCGAACTCCTCCGCCTTCGATTTCTGACGGGATGGTCACGTTCAAACTCATATTTAAGCGTGTTTTTGTAAGTGTTTTAAGCTTCAGGGACGCCAAAATATCGTGTTGTCTTTTCACTGACATTGCTGCTCAGGGCGCTGGAGAGAAACGGGTTGAAATTCACACTGAAGTTTGAGTGAGTCTGCGCTCCAATATGAATCATCTGCTGTTTTACTCCGTGATTGTGGGGAATGACATGATAAATCCATATCTGCAATGAGATGATGCTTTCTACTAAACATAGGAGCAAACCCTGTCCATTGAAGACCCCGGGCAGGTCTGACGGGGTCAGGGCAGGGGGACAGGGACTCGGTTTTTAGAGAAAAACGGATTTAGTTCATTAAACAACAGATACTTTTGAAATTCAGGACCGTCTGTTATACAGTACTAGTAGTATCCGCACATGCCTCACATGCACTGGCTAACTGTCCCGCAGTAATGAAGAAAGCACCAGTTTCTCCTCTTTCTTTTTTCATTCCCTGTGTGCTGTTGTTTTCTGAAACATGGGATAATTCAGCTCTACTGAGGCTTGAAACACTGCAACAAACCTAAATGTGTGGCTTATGTTGAGCAGCCCCAGAGTAAGAGCAGTTAGCCAGCGGCAGTACCTTGTCTGTACCTCTACACTAATAATTTATGATCTGACCTGATACACAACCCCATCGCTTCCCTGACCCTGCCTTGCCTTTTGTTTAGACAGGGACCAGATAGCACCTCCTCAAAATGGTGTCTCTCGTCTGCACCTTACAAAACCATCTAGACGATGTGAACTGGTGTGCCTTCTCGTCGTCGCTGCTGGCCACCTGCTCTGCAGATAAGACCATTAGAGTCTACGGTATCCAAGACTTCACCGAGCTCCCCTTCTCACCGCTGTCCGGCCATGGCTATGGAGTTCACTGCTGCTGCTTTAGCCCCTGCGGCCAGTACCTAGCGTCTTGCTCCACCGACGCCACCACAGTGGTGTGGGCGATGGACAATGGGGAGATCGAGGCTGTTTTAGAACATCCAGGCAGGAGCCCGGTCAGGGTGTGCGCCTTTTCACCCAACTCCTCCTGTCTAGTGTCCGGCGCATCAGATGGCACCCTGGCTTTGTGGGACTTGCCCTCAAGAACTCTGCGCAGGTAAAATGTTCCGAAACTTGAAAATGGCTTCTGCAACCTATGAACTAGGCATGTACAAATGTATTCATGGGTCTTTGCACATTGATTGGAAGGAGATGATACAACAGCGTCCGTTTTGGAAGGTTTTCGTCAAGTATTGGTTATAATGCTGATAACAAAAGTATGAGTGACAGTGTGTTTTAAAATTTATCTTCACATCATACAGTAGATGAATCATCACATGCTGTCATGCATTGTGCCATGTGTCCACTTCTGTTTGGGTGACATATCTTTATTCCCTCCAGGACTGGTGCAGTGCCAGACACCACGATGGTGGCCTGTTCCTTTACTCCCTGTGGCCAGTTATTTGCCACAGGCTCCACATATGGAGACCTGCGCATCTGGGACCTGAGCATGAAACAACTCCATGCTGAGAAATATGCCCATGACCTTGGGGTTACCTGCTGCCAATTTTCTCCACAGATAATGAAGGGTATTAATAATTTAATCTTTGTTCATTTTTATGCCAGTTTGGTGTGAAATCTCATCTTTCACCCTATCATTTTTAGCATTTTAGCTATCCTCGTTATAATCCTCAGATCAGACCTTTGCCTCGAACCTAGAGTTCAACTACTGTTAGCTTTTCTTCTCTGGCTTCTCTTTCATGGACTTTTTTTTATTTGACTAGTTTATTTTATGTACTAGGCTCGGCACCAGTACTGCAGTGGTCACTGGCTCTAAATTACAAATAGAACAGTACATGGATGTGGACACCACTTCCAACTCCGACACTATTTAACCAATTTAGATCAACTGCACAAAGTCAAGCATACAGCCATGCAACCTCCATAGATAAACACAGCTCATATAGGCCACACAGGCTTACAGAAGGGTACAAACAAGTGCTAAAGTTTGTAGCAGTAATGTTTGATTGGAAAACTGAAGACTGATACTGGCCTGTGGAAGCTCCTTTGTCAGGAACAGTGCTGTGCAGCCACAATGAAGCCTAAAATAAATGTGCAATGCCAAATGGTAAAGCACACCAGCGTCTGGCTCTGGAGCAGTGGAAACATGTTCTTTTTGAAAGAGCATCACCATCTGACTGTCTGTCCAGACAGTAGGTTCTAGGTTCAGCAGATGACAGACACTGTTACCTGCCTGAATGGATAGTGCTAACTATAAAGTTTGGTGGAGGAAGAACAATTTTGTGTACAAACTCAGCCATTTGTTTGCAGACCTCACTTAGTGCGAAGGAGCAGACCTGGCTGTTTTTCATCAACCGGGTCCCTTAGTTCCAGTGAAAGGTGTATAAAGAAGTGGTGTGGAAGAACTTGACGAAATCACATAGTGTCCTGACCTCACTTTTGAGGTGAACGCTGACAGTCAACCAGGTCACATTGCTCAGCTAATCGCCTACACCTTAACGAATCAGGTAATAATAATGAAGGCGTGTGACGTGATGATGGAAAACGAAGTGAAGAGGAAATTCATGGCTAGGATTAATAGCCTGTGCTGTTAAACATGGCATTTCATCCATAAGAGCTGCAACTGCTTCAGCAGAGATCTTAGAGAGGAATGAGAAGCAAGGTGCTGCTAGAAATGTTCCCCTGTGAAAGAATGAAATATTGGCTCCTGTAATATATAATATTCTTTTTCAGATAAAATCTTTGAGTTTCCCCTCTCAGTGGTGAGCCTGTGGACATATCCTCATCTTCTCTCTCTCTGTCTCTCTCTCTCTCTCTCTCTGTCTCTGTCTCTGTCTCTCTCTCTGTCTCTCCCTCTCTCTGAAACTCTTTCTCTTTTTTTCTCTTTCTCTCTCTCTC
>JBBPDA010000105.1:3810458-3824877 GCA_037974385.1 Arnoldichthys spilopterus
CTCTCTCTAGCCCCTCTCTATCTATCTGTCTCCCCCCCCTCTCTCCCTCTCCCTCTCTCTCTCTCTCTATATATATATCTATCTATCTATCTATCTATCTATCTATCTATCTATCTACCCCATCTATCCCCCCGTCTCTTTCTCGAAGCAAATGTCTCTAATATTGGACTGTAGAAAAAATTAATAAAACTAAACCCATAACATGTAGTTCACACATTATATGCAACTTGCTACATAGCGTATACTGATTTACATACTGTGCAATGTAATAAAGTGTTGCATAATGTTATAAATGTTCACTTAGTAAAGTACTGTGGTTTAGTAAGCTACATGCAGCACCGTGACCTCACAGGTTGTTTGTGTATGACCGTGTTTCAAAGCTTGCTCCTGGCAACCCACCGCACAGCATAATTGCAGCTATTCCCTGCCCCAACACACTCATGACAGGCTTGTTAATCAGTCGGATCTTGTGCGTTGAGGCACTAAATACTGGAACCATAGTAGGGTTGTGGGCTCCCAGGAGCAGAATTAAGATACGCTGGTATATAAGGGTAGGCAATATGATCACTATATTATTTAGTGTAAACAAATGACTTTCATTCATAACAAACTGCATGTCGTGGGGCTTGGGCCTAGAATGTAAGATTGCTGAATAGTATCTAAAACTGCTGCCATTGCAATAAAAAGTGATTTTCTTGCTTTCCTCAGATAGGATTTAACCATTTTCAGCCCCTCACTCTCTCTTATTTCCTGCCTCATCGTTTTTTTGTAGTTGTAAAGCAGATAAGGCCAGTAAGATATTGCACAAACGCTGCTGGTTTACAGAGCTGAAGCGGTCTAAAATGATCAATATGGCCAAAATGACTGCTAATGACCTTACTGCTGGAAATACTCAGAATATTCTTGTGCTCTTTATTTTTGTGCTTGAAATATGTCATAATGGGGGGTGGGGGGTGGGGGGGGTGTCAGGTTCAATAATTGGTAAAAGTGCAAAGTGACCTGTAGATCAATACGTTGCAATCATTAAAACAATTAACAAGGGATCCAAAGAGGCGCATCTGCCCAAGGATTTAAACATGTCAGTTCCAGGAGAGTGCATCATAATTGGTCCTGTGGAACTGATATGGAGCTACGATTTTGCTCTTGCGTTGTCTCTTTAACTTAATAAACTGCTGAGAAAACAAAATCTCGTGATACAGATCATATACTGTGAAAATGTGAAGTACTGTGATAGGTAATGTGGTGTATATGGAAGGGTGTATGTGAATATTTGCCCTGTGTACTGCTGTGAGGGTACTGACGTTGGTTTTGCGGCGGCAGCGGGACAGATTGAGATAAAGGGACACTCGCAGGTCACGGAAAGCCTTCAGGTCCTCCCCAAAGCCTTCCCTTGGAAACTTCCTCAGTGCATACTGGTACCTCTGAGCCGCTTCTTTCATCTTCCCTTTCTGAGAGGAGAGGACAAGAGACAGAGCACAGGGTTTTCAGCAAGTGGTTCTTCAGAGCTTAATCAGGCATTACCACTGTGCACCAAATCTACACAGAATGTTCTCTCACAGCCATAGCTAACGTTTCGTAGCCACAGAGCTACACAGATGATGTGTGGTATACTGTGTGCCCAGATGACCACAGCAATGGGTTTGGTCATTTTTCATGTCAGTTAAATGTCCCCTTCTTATCAGAGCAAGCAGTTTTTGTCCATTCCAAGCTAAATCCACCAGACTGTCTGACAATTGTCAGTCTGGCTCACAAGAGTAACTGACCTTATACAAGAAGTTGCCCTCCTCCATTAGCTTCTGCAGCAGGATTATGAGAATGTCTGGTTTGGACGTGGCCATGGCCCAGGCGGCATTACCTGTGGGAGAACAAGAGTATAACCAGGCTGTTAGCCCCCCCATCACCTCCTCATCTTCCTCCCAGACCACAAACAAGACTAGCCCAAGAGAGTTACCTAAATCTTGTACCTGATCGATCATAGGGGGACGTTCTGTAGCCTTTAGCAGCAGATTAATGAATGCAGGAGAGAGAGAAAGAGACAGAGAGAGATGTGATAAGGGAGGAGTGAAGAAACACTGAGCACACAGGAGAAGAGATCTGACCCATACAAGCTGTACATGGAATATTTCACTGCCATCTAATTCTAAACTGAACAACACCTGTTTGAGCCTCTTACAGCTGATTAAACTTGTGATATGTCTGTAAATACAGAAATCACGAACATGATTAAAGGCAGACTGAAAAAGCACCAGACCATGGCTGAATGCATCTTTCAGAAAACGAAAAAAAACTTTATTGGCAGCCTTCTTTGAACAGCACATGTAGCATTGGTTTGGAAGAAAGCCTTCAATCTAAAAATGGAAACTAGGCTTTTTAGCTACCCTGTAATATTACTTGAGCAGAGGGAGGAAGAGGGGAAATAGTTTGGTTGAAGGTATGAAGCTTGCAGTATTAGGGGAAAAAAGCTGCCCAACCTCTACTTTTCCTCCTATTCAGTGGCTAACTGGAGCGCTCAGCTAATGCTAATTTAGAACATGGGGCAGTGTGGTTGTTTTTCAGTGGTTGAGTGGTCACTGGACACTAGTCTTGATTTCAGCCAACATGAAAAGGCTTGGAAAATGAGGCTAGATTAGCTCTGGCAAGAGCAGGGCGTACTGTTCTTTTTTTTTCCCCTTGCAACCAACGCTCACGCTGAAAAGACTTTAAAATGACTTTAACCAGGGTAAGTCATTGCCGTGAGCAAGGCCCAGATACACTAAGGAGGTGTGACAAATCAATCTGTTGTCTCACAATGACTAAAAAAAAAACTGTGACAGCAACCAATTCATCACAACAAGCATAGCACACTACAAAGACAACCAACAAAAAGATGTGTGATCCAAATTAATTATGATTGGCTTGTTTATTAATTATTTCGCTTTTGTGCAGAATGTCTTGCAGAAGCCATTTGCAGAGACATTCCCTAGAAACAAGTTGGGCTTATGTGTCTTGGTCATAAAGCTGGTAGCAGCTTATTTACTTCTGAAGTCATGACCTTCAGGTGCAGAGCTAAGATGTAACCGTAAACTTACCACCACTTACATTTTTTCTGCGGAACATCTGAATGTGTGATCACGTGAAAAGCATGAACTTTTCAGAAGCTTTATTAGAAACAGACATGCAACTGAAAGACAACTTGTCCAGTATGTCCAGTATTGTCCAGATCTTTCTCAAAAACACTGCTAATTGGACACGGCAGAGGGATGAGATTAGCTGCATGAGTGGAATACAGCTGAATTGGCTGTATTTATATATGATACTGGTCCCGAAAACAAAGATTTGACCAAAGACCCAATTTCCTTTGTGTGCATCAGCTTTGTGTGTGTGTGTGTGTGTGGGGGGGGACCTTTAAAAGAAACTGTGTATCTATACAGAGTCATTTAAAGCCCATTCATTAGTCTGGCTTAAGGCAGGTCAGCAGGCACCAGCTAGGTGAGATTTGTGTGCTGTGGCTGAATGTAGACCTATGACAGTCACTCAGTCTGGTTAAAGACAGGCTGACAGGTTTTCACCCACAGTTTACACTTTGTGACCTTGGTTTGGGAACTTAGTGGATTTTGCTATAGAGCTCTCTGAGCCTGGTAGAACACACGGCATAATGACAGTCACATACATCACTGGTGTCCCACTTATAGGGGTTCTAGTGGCTCGGCACAGCATGATCAGGCTCGAGCAAAAAAAAAAAAAATGGCCTGGTTTTTGTTGCATTTAGGACTCAGCAGAGGAAGGGAGTGCTGTGCTTTAACGCTGGGAGAGAAAAGCAGGGGAAAAAAGGCAGAAAGAGTCGGCCAAGTTCTGGATATAGAATGGCCGTGCCCCTCCTGAGAAGCTGCTGCGGGTGTTCTAGATTTGGCAGAACAGTGCAGGGGAAGGCCCAGGGGAGAGGCATGCAAATGTGTGCCATGCTGTTCCTGCTGAGCTACTCACCCAGCTTGGCCCCTTTCTTCAGCAGGGTGACCACCACCGAGGTGTTGCGGCTGCCAATGGCACGGTCCAGGGGCCGCATGCCGCTGTAGTCCATGTGCTCGACCATGGCACCACGCTCCACCAAATAATGCACCTGCCGTAGAGGAGATCAAGGCTCAGAGTCTTTTTCAGACATATATACACACTGCAGCCCATATGCTTGATTACAGCAAACAATGCACCTGGGATGCACAAAATAAACAAAGATGGTTAACAGTGCGAACACATGCACCCACACCCACAGACATCCATATGCCTGCCTGTCATTGGAGTACAGTGCCTGAGGGTGAGAAATGCTGCAATACACTGCAATCATGTTAAACAATCACTTACTAATTACTACATCTAGCTAGGGCCGCGCGGTTCTTGATTAAATGCAAATCATAATCTCTGCCTTAGAACGGAGGTTCTCGCTCTATTTATTCCAGTTTTGAAAAGAACAGAACATATGTTGCTAAATTCACACAGATTCATAAATCTACAATCGCAGTTCAGCTATTGCAAACATGTAAAACACTTCATTACAAATAAAGATCATTCCCCTAATTATGCAGCCCGACACAAAGCCCTATTATATAATTATTATTTTTAATACTGTATTACGCTGACACACACACACACACACACACACACCCTCTACACACATGTAACTTGTTTCAAAATTGAAGATTTGAACATGCGTTTACTTTTATATGTGTATTCAGTTATTCATATTGACTGTGTGATTCACATTGATTAATTGATTATAACATGTTGCATAATAGGCCATTAACCACCAATGACAATGGCAATGTCTGCCTCTCAGATTTTTTTTCTGTTCTCGGCACATTGTTGCTGCCTTGAGAACTGTAGCTTTGCATGCTTTTGTTCTGGTGTTTCTCTCTCATACACCAACCATGTGTGTCTTCAATCATCGGTCCTTGCATTAGACATCATGGACCATATCAGTCATGACAAAGCTTTGGGAGGGATTTTAGATCTCATTTGGTTTGGGAAGATGAGCGGTTTTACAAGCCCTGAAGTGAGCTCAGATTTAAACGTCCTGTGTAAACAGGCTGATCATGTCATCTGTGAAAAAGCGACCTTGAGTTTGAGAAGGGTGCTATAAAAATGTAACTTATTATTATTATTATTATTATTATTATCTGAGCATTTACTTTCAGTCACGTTCCATCAGGAAAGTGTGCTATAGTGTTGTCATGATTAAATCTTTAAATTTAATCCAATACTGTGAAAAAATTACACCAGTTTTAATACCAAAGGCAGGTGAGAAAATCAATGACCTTTTCCCCCCAAATTGAACCAAATAAAATATTACAGTTGAGTGAATTTGACGGTAAAACCCATACTGTGGCATTCAGAAATATATCGTATCTACTGTTTGTAAAACAAATCTTAGTGAGTTAGTGGAGTTGTTCAGAAACCTCTTGTACTGTTACATTTAGAAGTCTAGTCGAGTCTATGGTCTATGTTCACACAAGCAGTGCAGAAAGAGCAGCTTGAGAGAAAACAGCCCTAATTACCACATTCTTTATACCCTGAGAGCTGGAGTCCAAACAAATATACACTGATTATTAGGTGCTTTACTGTAACAGCTGTTCAAGTGGGACAAGCCCTCGATGCCACTTAGGCCAAGAATAAGGCGAGCTTAGTAATACACATTTATCAGGATGATAGTTTAATGAGAGGCCGTGTTAAATGTCTCAGTGCTACTGGAGGTTTAAATGATTCCAAGCGACAGGAGGACCTCAACGAAGAATATTATATAACGCTGGGACCCCAATATTATATTCTTTCATAGGTTCCTGGTGCTACTAAAAACAAAAACAGTCACCTCTGTTCAGGTCAGCATGCTGGGCAGTGTTGGCCTAGTGGTTAGGACCTTGCCCTTGTGAACTGAAGGTTGCAGGTTCAAGTTCACCCTTGAGCAAGATACACCGCTACACTGCTAATTGGATGCTGTTGACAGCTGCCTGCTGCTCCATGTGTACATGTGTTATGGGTTAAATGCAGAAGTCACATTTCATTGTGGTGTAATCACTTCACTTTGCTGTTTTGGCTGTAAAAGCTAGCAGAACAAACCACATATCAAAACAAAGGCCAAGCCGGAAGCTGCGTTTGATATGAATAGTCTGCTGGACACGTGCACCATTTCTAAACGTGTAGTGTTGATATGTATCACTATGTCAGTCATTATGACAGCATTAATACATCACCCACACTGTATATATTACATAAGTTATAATCCACGCACTATGTCAGCATCTCCAAAAAAAGCAGCCAGATCCAGAGGGGTGCGTCCGTTCTTATCTGTGTGGTCAATCTGTGCTCCTTTCGCTACCAAGAACTCCACCACACTCTTCTGGCCCTTAAGACATGCCCAGCTCAGCGGCGTCAAGCCCTCCTTATCTACGGCTGTCACGCTCGCACCTGCAGCACATACACACACAAACTGTTCATTTTAGCTTTGAGAATTCGGACCAATGTAATAAAATGTTCAAGCTTCTGTTAGCTGCAAAGTCACAGAAAGCTGCCCTTGGGTCAGATGACTCACCCTGTGAGAGTAGGAAGTCCACAGTGGTCAGATGACCCTCACTGGCTGCCACCATCAGCAGAGAACGGCCATGTTTGTCACAGGTATTCACCTCAGCACCATGCTGCAGGAAAAGCTCTGCTACCTGCGCGAGAGAGAGAGAGAGAGAGAGAGAGAGAGAGAGGGGAAGAGAGAGAGAGAGCTAAACATTATAAAATTTGCTTTTAAATGTAAAAAGTCTAGTAACGTTTCAAGAGGTAGTAAAATGACCAGTTGTTTGTGTAGTGTGTGTGTGTGTGTGTGTGTGTGTGTGTGTATGTGTGTAAGACCCACCTGTCTATGACCTTGTCTCACAGCACTGAAAATGGGGGCCACACCCCTGCGATTTGGCTGTGTAACCATGGAGCCCTGCTCCAGCAAGAACACACATGCCTCCTGCTTGCCTCGTCCAGCGGCAGCAGTCAGAGCTAAAAATAATGGAGAAGATGGCTTACGAGCCTAATTTAAACCAGTCTATTAACTGCTCCGTGAATCTGTCACCATTAGGACTGTCACTATTTTCAAACAGTTCAGATTATAAAAATGATATTATAAAAATGGGACAACACGCACCAGTCTCTCCCCACAGAGTGTCATGGTCATCAATCTGCACGAGGAGATCGTCCTTATTCAGAGACAGCAAGTTCTTCATCACCTGAGGATGTGCATTGCAGACAGACCAATGAAATCAACTTTGAAACACATTTTCATAAGCTGTGGTCAGGAAAAAAGCTTGAGCTATTCGCTACAGTTTGATGTTGGGGTTGGTTGCTTTTGGACATAACTTTTCAAGATGGTCAAATTTCAGAGATAGCCCCTCTCCTGCCATGATTTTGGACTGAATTTACCTGTGCTTCAGTTTTTCTCCTGTCATCACTCTACCATCCTACTTAATCTCACTCACTGGATTCACTCTTATTGAAGCAGCGAGGTTCATCAAGGCCCACAAACCAGAAGGACAAAGAAGACAACTCATTATGTAAAGTTAATCCTTGCTGATAATGTTTGCCATGTCCTTTGAAGGCTTTGATTGATGAATATATAAATTCAAAGGGAATTTAACACTTCCACTTTACACTTTACCCTGGAACTTTTGCCTAATTAGTTGTTCTATAACTGCAGGGGTGAATGTGGAGGTTCAGCGTGAGTCCAAGAATGAGCAGTGCAAATATAAAAGTACTGAGACAGTGCAGTAGTGAGTGCAACAATGCTTAGCATTGCAGTGTGTAGTTCAGCAAGGTCACAGCCTCAGGGAAGAAGCACTTCTTGAGCCTGCTGGTGCAAGAGTGGAGGCTGCCTGCCGGAGGGGAGGAGAGTAAAAATGCTTTTTACCCTGTCCAGTGTTAAATATTCCCAATGGTGGGCATGTGGGTGTTGGTGACCGACTGAGCAGTTTTCACCACTTGCTGGATTGCTTTATGTCTTGAGATGCTGTTGAGTATGCTCTCAGTGGTACAGAGGTAAAAGACGTTTACTGTCCCAGGACATAGTAAATGTGCTGTCACGGCTTTCTGAGTACAGGGAGACTGTCTGTGAGACTGTCAGAATTGTGGATGCCAAAGAATTTGAAGCTTGAAACATGCTCTACTACAGCTTTGATTTAGATGGTTGCGCATGTGTGGCTTCTATCTTTCCTAAAGTCCACAATGACAATGACATCTTTGGTCCTTTTAGTGTTAAGGGCCTGGGTGTTCTCGGCACATGACACTGTCAGGTGCTAGACCCCATCCTTGTAGACCATCTCCTCTGATTACGCCTACCACTGTGGTGTTGTTATACCAACATTGACTCTGAGATGTATATGAGGATTTTAGAGAGACATATGTTGCCATCAAGGCAACATCACCTTCCAGGATGTCCGTGGTTATTTCAGAAGGACAATGGCAAACCATTTTGCACAGGCTGCAGCAGCATGGCACCCAAAGTGCATGTGCGAGCCTGGTCTGCCACCAGTCCAGATCTGTCTCCTATTCAAAATGTATGGAGCATCGTGAAGAGGAAAATCAGACAGCAGCGACAACTGGACGGTTAAGCAGCTGAAGTCTTATATCAAGCAAAAATGGAGAACATTTCCAATTCCAAGACTACTACAATTAGTGTCATCTGTTCCACGATGATTCAATAGTGTAATTAAAAGCAAAGGTGAAGTAATACAATGGTAAAAATGCCTCTGTCCCAACTTTTGCAGCCATCACATTGTAAACTTGTGTATATTTACAAAATAAAGTTGGTCAGTAAAACTAATGGAAATCTTTTCTCTGTACTTTTGTCAGTTAAATAAAGATTCAGGTAAATTAACATATCACAGAAAGGTATGTGTACATGTTTCCTTTGCTTGGGATACTTGGTTTTGCAACCCAGTGTGTAAAGTGAAATGTGGCTATAATGAGTGGATGTGTTCATGTGTGGATTTTTTGTTCCATATTCAACACATTATATGTGTCTTTTACCTGTATGTGGCCCATACTGGAGGCAGCGATGAGTGCCTGCTGCAGTACTTTGCTCTGCAAGCTGCTATCAGATCCCCAGTTCTGCTCCAGCAGATACAGGAGTATATCCACATGCCCTCTCAGAGCAGCATGCACCAGTGCACACTGACCACTCTTATCCACATGATCCACCTGATACACACACACACACACACACACACACACACACACACACACACACACACAAACACACACACACACACAAAGATTAGTCAGAGTAAATAAACTGAGGGTGCACTTGGTTAGGATATGTGCAGTTATTTTTTATACCACAATCAATCACAAGAGTGTTGTGCTGCACTGACACTCATTCTATGTAATGAAAGTGAAAGTGAGTGATTATTTGTCATTGTGAACGCACCACAGAATGGCACACAGTGCACCACAATGAAATGTGACCTCTGCATTTAACCCATCTGTGTAGGAGCAGTGGGCAGCTGACATAGGCAGCACCTGGGGGGCAGTGCTTTGGTCACTGGTACCTCAGCTGTAATTGTACTGGTCTGGGATTTGAACCAGGCAACCTTCAGGATGCAGGGGCAACTCCCTAACCATTACACGTTAATATAATGAATAATAAGCATCAACCTGGTGTTAAATACTTGTAGGTACAGCTTGTTTTGGTTCCTTAATTTCTACATAACTGATAAAGTAATGGTGATGTATTGGAGCTGAGGGAAGTTAAATAGTGGGTAGATCAGACATTCCAACCGACCTTGGCACCTTTTCTGCAGAGCAGGGTGACCACCCCCAAATGTCCAGCTGCAGCAGCATAACATAGAGGCGTCATGCCGTTCTCAGATAGTCCATCCACAGGTGCCCCAAACTCTAGCAGCAGGGCCGCCATCTCAAGGTGGCCCAAGTGAGACTGTACACACAACACGGGGGCACTGTTGAGCACCTCTGTGCGGTAACATACATTCGCTCCACCCAGGATCAGTAACCGAGACACCTGTAGGGACAGACAGAGGGATAGGGTTAGGTTAAATGGGCTCTGGGTCTGCAGCTGAACATCCCTTCATTTAACAGCAGCCTCT
This sequence comes from Arnoldichthys spilopterus, assembly GCA_037974385.1. Classification (NCBI taxonomy): domain Eukaryota; kingdom Metazoa; phylum Chordata; class Actinopteri; order Characiformes; family Lepidarchidae; genus Arnoldichthys; species Arnoldichthys spilopterus. The sequence continues at coordinate 3,820,559 of JBBPDA010000105.1, forward strand.
TTTCTACTGTAGGATGGTTACAAACGCTGCACTGTAATATGTAATTATATTCTTCAATTCTTTGAAATGTGGTAAGTAAATGAGTATTGCCACCCTCTTCAAAGAAGCACACATGCATACACACATACACTGATGTGCCACAGCATTACAACCCTTGACAGGTGAAGTGAATAACATTGATTGTCTTGTTACAATGGCACCTGCCAAGGGGTGAGGTATAGTGGCAGTGAACTGTGAATGTGAATCAGTTCAGAAAAAATGACCAAATGAGGATGAGGATCTGAAAAAGGTCAAATTGTGACTTAAGTCAGAGCATCTCTACAACAGCAGGTCTTATGGCGTGTTCCCACTTTCCAGTGATTAGTACCTACCAAAAATAGCCCAAGTAGGTACAACTGATAAACTGGGTCATGGGCACCCAAGGCTCAATGATGGGGAGTAAAAGCTAACCTGTCTTGTCCAATCCCACAATCCTGCATAAGCACAAATTGCTGAAAGGTTCCAATACTGGATAGGACACAAAGGTGTCAGAGCACACAGTGCATAGTAGCTTACTGTGTTGGGCTGCATGGCTGCAGACTAGTCAGAGAACCCATGATGGCATGTGAGCATAAGAACTTGACCATAGAACAATGGAAAGTACTCTCTTTAACATCATGTGGATGGCGGGGGCGTTGGCATAGCCAACCTGGAGAAGCGATGGCACCAGAATACACTATGGGAAGAAGGCAGGCTGGCAGAGGCAGTGTAGTTCTCTGCACAATGTTCTGCCCAGAAACTTTCCTGGCGTTCATGTGGATGTTGACATGTACCACCAACCTAAACACTGCTGCAGACCAAATACACCCCTTCGTGGTGTTCCCTAATGGCTGCGGCCTCTTCTTAGCAGAGATAATGTGCCCTGCCATGCTAAAAATTGTTCAAGAATGGGTTGAGGAATATGACAAAGACTGTTGACTCGGTCTCAAAATCCCCAGATCTCAATGCGACTAAGCATCTATGGGATGTGCTGGACAAACTTGTCTAATCCATGGAGGTTACACCCACAACTTAAAGGCTTAAAGAACATCTTGGTGCAGCACACCTTTAGAGGTCTTATGGAGGCCATGACTTGATGGGTTAGAGCTGTTATACAGCATAAGGGAGACTATTACACACGTGGTTTTAATGTTATGGCTGATCGATACTACTGAAATACTACTGAAAAGCCCAGCTCCTCCAACCCCCAGAGTGTCCCACAGAAGAGGAGAAAAGAAGCTTCTCTGCAAAAAGAAATCAACAGAACTCCAGTGTTTACATCCCAAAAGAGGTGTGTGCAAGTGTGTGTGAAAGAGCAAGAGCGAGTCCCTTCTGTAATGAAAAAGCTCTCAAGCTGTAGATTCGTCCAGCAAAAAAACGAAAGAAAATATCATAAGATCCTTTTGAGCATACAAATAGCTTATTCTGAGTTCATTTAACGGTAGAATGGACGGAATCACACTTAGCGATCGTGCCCAAATGAAAGCAGGCGGCCTCCTTTGATCAGGCCGGAGAGCTTGTCTGGTAATGAAGGCTTGATTAGGAGGCTGGATGAAGCGGGACGCGTTAAAAGTGGAGGAAACAGAATCTCATTTATTTATCCAAACACCACAGGAATTAATGAGCGCTTCTTTTACCGCACGGCTGTCAAGGACGCTGGCGTGTACTTGCGCGCGCACGCCAGCGTACACACACTTGTTTCATTAAAACAAGGAAATTACAGGCAGAGAAGTCCAGACCACAGCAATTAACATATAATAGAATTAATGATTAAATATAATTATGTAAGCCACTTTTTCAGTGTGCTTCAGCGTTAATTACTATGTTCTGTGTGACTTATCAAATCCTCTTCACTTTGACTGACTCTGACATTCACTGAGTTATGGCTCTCTGAGTGAGCTTCGAATGTGTCAGAGGCGGTAATTGGTTGGGTGCTGCTTCAAAGGGCATGACAAGGAGACAGATCACATTGACCCTGAATACGGCTTTGATTAATGATTTTTTGCCGAAATGTGGCACAGATCTGCGCGAAGAAAAATCGGATCTTTTCAAACGAGGTTTCTTCTTCGGCTTTGTTGGGACAGGCAGTCCAAATATGATTTTTTTTGACAAACCAGTAAAGATTTTCTGCAGTCTGAATACACAAAAACCATGTAAAATCAGGATCTTGATTTATTATTATAAACAGCGTAGATTCTGTAGACTGTACTAGGGTCTAAGCTTAGCCTCACTTGTACTGTTTATATTCCGTGGTTCAGGACAAACTGAAGTTTCACCTAGTTTAACCTAATGTCATGATATGAGCTTGTTCTTTTCGATGGGGAACATTAATTATTACAGCGAAAATTCCACACTAGCCACCCTAACACCATGCAGGTGCTAAAAATATGCCACGGTGACAGCGCTACTATCAAGCACGTTTAATTCAGACACATGAATGTGCCTCCTGTAAACTAAAAATTGAGGATTGAGCACAATGGATCGACACATTTTACCCAATCAAGAGAGAGTAAATAATTAGCAATAGCTGTGTTAGTGTAAAAAAAAAAGTGTTTCATTCATGAGAAACTATGTGCACATGCACACATCTCAGAGCAAAGGTCAAATTTCTTTTACAAATACTGTTTTCGTCTTTATAAAAACTATTCAACACTTTATGGATTATTTACTGATTTGTTTATATGTTAATTAGTGTTAGTAGAGATGAACCAGTGTGGGATTATCCAGTGCTTGTAACAATAAAAAATATTATTTTAAAAGCACAAATGAACCTGCATAGAACTATATATTTACTTATATAAGCTTAAAAATGAGGTAAAACGAGAAAATTAAATGTGATTTTGCAAAGTCATCTAAACCTTCTGCTCTTTTAGAGCATGCTAAATGCTTCATTAAATATCAGTCAAATCATTCAAACTGAAATTTGCAACGATGACAGTAATAAATAACAAAAAGTGCTGGACAATGTACTAAAAAGATAAAGGATGCATCCATGTGGGATCTGTAGGTCAATGTCGATATTTTCCTGTATGTATTTGCAGATGCAATATTTTCCCCCCCGAAAATCTATGATTGAACATTATCCTGCAGGCTTATTTTATCGTAGGTGTTTAGACTGATTTCTGAGCTACTGTTAAACAGGCTGCATGTTTCAGACTGTTAAGAATTTAGTAAATATACATATTGTTCCACAAAACCGATTTGTTGAGCAATTGTGAGTCATTTTATGGGAAATAAATCAGGATTATCCTTAAATCAAGAACTCCTTCATCCTACGTCTGAGCAGCACAAGAAGAATGACCCCCACATGAGCCCCAACATGCTTAGCTGAATTTAAGCCCAATTTATATGTGATTTAAATGTTTGGATGTGCAACTCAGTTTGGATTTCATGTGTTGAACTTGTCATTAAATGTGCAGTGTTTCTTCATGTCAGATTGTTCAACAAACTCAAATTAGGCCTGAAGGTCATACAGTTGTTTTATGTGTAGTGTAGTGTTAGTGTACAAACACAATTAGCCTGGAAATGCAAATAAATCCTACAGTATAACCATGCAATGTGGACGCTCAAAATCAGATCTGAGGAAAAAAAGCCTCTTACACTGTTCTAGATTGGATACACATCTGATACGTGGCCATAATGAAAACAGCCCGAGGAGAATTCATCCCAGTTTCATTGTTAACAGTAGCTAAGTTGTTGACTAACGGTGGATATGATTTACTTATAAAAGTTTGAACACCTCCTTTGTAGGTTGTTGATAGTGAGAATAAGTACGCGTCACCTTCAGGAAACAAGCTTAACTAAGACATGTTTTGCTAAATTTGTGCACAAACATATAATTTACCATAACTTTTCCACAGGAAACCTTTTATGTATAATTTTTTCCCCCATATATTAAAAGTATATTAAATTAAGCAATTCATTTGGCATTGAAATATACAGAAATGTGTCAAAAATGTGACAAAAAATCAACAATAAAACAGAAAATAAAATTAATTTAATTTAAAAAATGTATATAGAACAGTAAGGTTTGTATTGCGACCGTAGCCTGACATAGTAGTGTGTCTGAAGTTTGAAAATGTGTGTGTGTGTGTGTGCACCCACCTTGACATTGGGTGTATAGAGGTTTCTGAGGGAGGAGAGAGCAGCGGACAAGCTGTCTGTACTGTTACTGACCCAAAGGGCTTGAAGAACACTGGAGGACACACCCGTCCTCTTACTCTGTCCCTGAGAGAGAGAGAGAGAGAGAGAGAGAGAGAGAGAGAGAGAGAGAGAGAGAGAGAGAGAGAGAGAGAGAGAGA
>JBBPDA010000105.1:3844576-3859819 GCA_037974385.1 Arnoldichthys spilopterus
CAGTAACTACAGACAGCAACTACTACAATAAAAACATATGCCAGGTGCTTACAGTAACTACAGACAGCAACTACTACAATAAAAACATATGCCAGGTGCTTACAGTAACTACAGACAGCAACTACTACTATAAAGACATACGCCAGGTGCTTACAGTAACTACAGACAGCAACTACTACTATAAAGACATACGCCAGGTGCTTACAGTAAGTACAGACAGCAACTACTACAATAAAAACATGTGCCAGGTGCTTACAGTAAGTACAGACAGCAAATACTACTATAAAGACATACGCCAGGTGCAAAAGCTACTATAATATAACCAGTTGACAAGTGCTACAGTAAAACTAAGCTGAACATTATTTTCTGGGTGACATCTGGTCAGTTTATCAGGTAGTAATAGTTCATATGTGACCACAAGGCTTATGTGCTGAGGTGGGTGCGGAAAAGTTGAGTCTTGAGACGCTTCTTGAATGTCAAGAGAGACTCAGCTGATCTTGTGTCACTGGGCAGCTAATTCCACCATTGAGGAACAATGAAGGAGTTTCTTCACTGACTGCAGGGAAATAGCTTTTCTTCCCTCTTTCCCTACATCATGTTCTGTGCAACTGGCTGCCACACTACACTACAGCATTACAGATCCACCCTGATGTGACAGTTGTTGCTTTTATTAAAGCAATTCTCCATTTCTCTTCAAACATACCTGTGTCAACTGCAGCCATAGAGTTCATCGCACCAGAGCACTTGATTACAAAATGCCTCTGGTTTATCTGAATGTTATGTCACACACTTCTGAAGTTGAATGTTGTGATGAATGTTGAGATTGCCTTCTGATGACACGTCCATGTGGGTGACACTTCTGCAACAACACTATACAGTGGGCTAGAGCTCTACTGTTCCCATGCTAGCAAAATATTCCCTTAGATGCTTGGGAGTTATGGGTTTTGCTCTGCACATCTAACCAGTCTATACGCAGATTTTTCAGAGATCTTTCTTGGTGTTGCTGCATTGGTAACGCTTTACTGTAGGGTACCATTGATAAGGTCACATGACATCTACATAAGCCTTTTATGACAACTGACATTAATCTACATAGACATTTATAAAGGTCTATTTCAACAAGTGTCCATCGTCCTTACACTTTCTGGGGTGAAACTGATAATGATGACAGGTGACGCTTGTTGGAATAAACCTTCATAAATGTTAATGTAGGTCAATGGGAATTGTCATAAAAGACTTATGTACATGCCATGTAGCCTTAGGAACACTAGTCTGCAGTAAAGTGTTACTGCTGCACTTACTGTCAGACAAAAATGTAAGATTTTGTGTACATGTGAAGACTGTTACACACATTTAGACTACATGGACTGCTAACACAACTCATAAACATGAGGGCAGACAAAGAACGAAGCATTTCTAAGCTTCATCTGAGTTGTAAAGATGCAGCTCAGCAAGGTGGTCCATAGGTGTTTTACCCTGAATTACCCAGTCAGCACTGCTTGGGCAACCTTTGATTGGTCACTGGTGGGCATTTTGAAGAGCATAAGGGCCACAAGTTTGACTGGATTGTGTTGTAATGCAAACTAGATTTTGAAAGGAAGGCGAGTCTGTATCAACAGCGATTAGCCAATGTAGGCTATGCATATACACTAACAGAGACATAATATTTTAAAGTGGATGAATTTATAATATTGAGCATCTCAGCATTTTTTTTCATCCAATTCATACTCCAACTGAAATGCTTAGTAGGCTAAACAGTTCCGCCTGCTTTGTAAACACAAGAAGTCGTCGGCGTCTGTCTTAGGAAGGAATATTCTCCATATATGTCATTAATTATGCATTGAACCAAACAGTTAGGCTACAGCTTTATCACAGTGAGGCTAAGCCAGCCCTTCTAAAACCTTTTCCAGAGATACCTGTATAAAATCATAGACTCCAAACTAAAACACCACTAAAATGCAATTGATCAGCTTTCCCTCCATTTTCCCATGAATGCAAATGTACAAATCTTGGAACCAAGGTCAACGCAGCGTGTTTCATGAAATTGATTATCCCCGCGCTACTGCTCATTTGCATAAAGCAGAGCAGAGCAGAGCTAAACTTCATTGCGTTGCTAAGATCACTCTCCAGTGGTCACTCTGCTGCTTGAAACCGCATGCCGCTGGCTCTCATTCAAAATGAATGAATTCTGGCCGCCTTGCCACTTTCAGCACCAGCCATGTGAATAAACAGGACTATTGTTTATTGACGCATGGTCATATACGTCCCTCACTACCACTGAAAGTGGTCTGAGTGATAAGGGTTTGAGAGATCGTGCATTCACACCATAATACCCTCTATTTAAGCTCCGATCACCCAGGACATGCGTTCATGCCAACAAGACCCGATATTTATTATAATATCCACATATCCATTATAGCATCCACCAATTTTCCCCCTCTACTCACTATACGCCCCAAATCAGTACAACATACAGTAACAGTCTTCATATACACCAACATCTCTCTTCCCCCGTAATGTTTCCGTAATGTTTAGCCAGCCATAGTCTTTAAGAATGCCTGACTAACTCTTCTGGCGACTTCTAAGTGCAGCAGCAGGAAAAGAAAGCCACACGTTTACGTGACTTCCAACAGCAGCAGCAGAATCAGTGAGGCGCTACAGAGCGCTCTCTCCTCTGGGACACACACACTTACACACAGGGAGGAGACTCCTGTTCTTTCATAAGACACGCACCCACATATACATACGCAGACAGCTGTGGAGAGACAGCAAATCCCAAAAGCTGTTCGCTCTCACAAAAAGGACACGAGAATACATCCCTTAAGACGCCTTAAAAAACGAAAGTATGGAAAGGAACATCTACAAAGCGATCAACTTACATCCGTTTCACATTAAACAGAAACACAGGCACAGAAGAGCTTCGGTGACACCACAGAAAAACGTTTAACTCCAGGATTACTCAGTTATTAAGGTCTGTTATTCACTCTCTATTGTAAATGATTCACAATCTACTTTTAAACTAAGCCTCCTACCAATCAAATACTGTTTTTAAAAGCAATACTGTGAGACCATTTGTCTGTTGTAGCCATTTAGAAGTGGACGACCCTTGTGTGAGGGCTGTGTAGGACTACTTAAAGTAGCTGACTAATAAAAACAATTGGTGGCGTGATGGGCAGCAGCCTGAGAACAGTGCCTGAAATATAGCTGTGACAATTACTGCAGTGAAAAAGCAGGAGAGAGGAGCAATCAGTTTTTATGCTGAAAACAAAGCCCAAAGTACGTTTTGTACTTTTTGGGATGGCCTTGGTTTCGTGAGCTGTATGACAGTGTACTGAACTACAGCCTCATAAGCCTGGCTGTCTAGGTATTAAGTAGTGCCAACTGTAAAAGAAAAAGAGCCTTTTCACTGACACACGAAGTGTCTAATTGCAGAAAGCTTTACACGACACAGCTGCAACAAAAACAAACTTGTGTTAAATAAAGCTGAGCGCTGAGAAGCAAAAGAACGACGATAAGCAACTGCTTGATACCAGCATTTACCAAAGATGAACAATGTCGTTTTTCCCATCTGGTTAACCCTATTCTGCGTGGGGCTGGATTTGGTCATTTCCGCCTAGTTCGTCTTTAAAGCTTCATAACTTCAGATCAGAAGGTCACAGAAACATCATTCAAATTGAAAATGGATCAAGGCAAATGTACCATGAAGGAAATTGCGTTTAATTTTGAAAATAATATATTGCTATATATTTTATTCTGAGTTTAGTTTGAATTTTTTGTTAGAAATTAAGGAACCCGCCTCATAACAAGTCTCTTTACTTTTAAATAAATCCGAAAATCCTCTATGGATCTCTTCCAATTTTTATTCTGTGCATCCCACAGGTGTCCTCTGTATGCCTTTATAATTTCAAAGTAATAGAATAAATGGTTCATAGTTTTATGTCATATAATGTACGACGAGGGAGAATTTGGCAAATTCCTGTCTAGTTGTACAGTTGCATTTAAAGCTTAATAACTTCAGGTCAGAAGGTCACAGACACATCATTCAAACTGCAAACTGATCCAGACAGAAGTATCATGAACATATTATGGGACCAGGTTTGAAATTTATTAAATGCTGTTGCGGTTTATGACACGTCAACTTCCGGTGTTTGTTTTGGCTCGGTGAGCAGCTCGGTTATGGTTTTATTGCTGTTTTATGCGGATAATAAGTGTTAAGTGCTGTTTCTGTGATGGAATGTGACTTTTCTGTCGTGTTGTTTGACCTGTCACAGGGTGATGATTGTAACGATTTTATTGTTCCAGTTGTGACATGTCTGCAATAGTGCCAGCTTATTTATGTAAAAACACATTTTTACAGATTATTAAAGAACCAGGCCAAAGTCTGTTTAGATTATCCACGAGAGGTGAGATTCTGAAAGCTGTGGTGATTTTACCACTTTGTTCACTACTTGTTTACTACTGTGGCATCAGAGGCTGACAGTTGAAACAGCTCCTTTTCTTAGCTGGGCTACCCCTTCTGTACAGGCAACAGTAGTTTAAAGCTGGATTCTGTTTACCACAGCCGGTTCTGTAATGAAACGTCATATCAAAGATGCATCACACTTAATGAAAGAATAAAACAACAAAGTGCGCGGCCGTGACTGTTAGCAGGTCGTTCCATGTGCCTGGGGTCAGCGTTAATCGGAATAATCCTACTGAGGGACCTCGAAAGTGAACCTACGACTGAACTTAGTCTTAAGGGCTTGAACAGTTAAAGAAGAAGGGATGTGCTTGCTGACTGACCGGCCACTGAGTTGGGTCGTGGCATGACCAGTGAGGTGCTGTTGTAGGGCGCAGGTCCGTCAGAGGGTGTGGATGCTGGCGACGGTCCTGCAGCAGCACTGGACTTGGGCTGGACATCGCTGGATGGGTTTACAGCGGGCATGGTAGTGGATGGCGGAAGAGCATGGTGACTGCTGTCCTTCACAGCCACACCTCCGCCTCCTTCCTTACCCCACTCCAGACTAGAGCCACAGCGCTCTTCGTTCTCACTGGAGCTGGTGACTGTAGCTACAGGAGATCAAAACAGAAGGAGAGAGAGTGTGTGTGAGAGAGACAGAGGACAGATAGAGGAGAAGACCGAAGAAGAAAGGACAGAAAGGAGAGCGCAGGATAAAAATAGTAAGAGACATGACTCCACAAAGTAGATAATGTGTAAACTGCAGGTCAGTTATTAATCTAAAGGCGTATTATTCAGTAGGTACTTGAGACTTTTCAGTAGTTACTATTAAACTGATATGTAAGTTACACATTATGTGAGCAATTCAGGTATGGGTTACATACAGACAGGGGTCACATCTCTCCAGCAGTATCAGCAGCTTGATAATGCGGAGATATATATGATAAAACCCAGAACAGTAATTGGTGCTGAATGTTTGCTGTGTACACTTGTCTGGTTGACCTCTCCTGCCTGCAGCCAAATAAAAAGCACTATTTTGAGAGACCGAAAAAGCACTTGTGTCCTACTTCAGGAAGCTAAAGCAGACCTGAAATAAAGACAAGGCCGTCCCAGTTTCACCAGAGCGCACCTCGGGCTTCGTGATATTGCAGTTTCCAGCAAAAAAAAGCTTGCGATTTGACATGTATAGGGGCTATTTTACTAAGAGCCACAATAAACGGAGAAATTCCTCAAGTGTTTTGAATCATGGAAAGTGAGGAAAGGTGAGTGTCTGTGTGAGTCCTGGTTGCAGTGTAATTCAGTTCAGTGATGGTGGTGATGTTACCAGGAAGCACTATAACTTTAAAGAAATATTAGTAAAATTCAGTTGGTGTAAAACCCATTTCTGGAAAAAGTTGGGACTTGTTGGAAAATGCAGTAAAAACCAGAATCCATGATTTGCTTTTTCTCTTGAACCTTTATTTAACTGACAAATGTACAAAGAAAAGATCTCACTTTAAATAGAGTTTTAAATATTAAACAAATTTAGAATATAACGACTGCAACACATTAAGAAAAGTTGAGACTGGGGCCTGTTCACCACTGTGTTACATCACCTCTCCATTTAATTACACTTCTCAATTGTTTGGGAACAAAGGATACAAAGTGCTGCAGTAGTACAAGTGGAATCTTTGCCCATTTTGCCTGATAAAAGACTGTTGCTTCATGGTCCAGAGTCATTATCTCATTCTTGTCTTCACCATACATTCTCAATAGATTAGATTAATCTTTATTGTGATTGTGCATAGTACAAGTATGTACAAAGCCACTGAAATGCAGTTAGCATCTAACCGGAAGTACAAATAGCATAAATTACAGGAAGTGCAGCATAGGTGAGGGTTATATATTATAGTATGTACAGGAGAGCAGTATATACAGATTTTATGTACATGTAATAAATAAGAGTGAAGTGGGCAGGGTTGAAGAGGATTATAGCTACAGTATAGACAACACTTAAACCTGTTTTTGCATTGTCACTCTGTCCACACACTTGATGTAATCCAGTACAGCGTTTATAAAGTCAGTATTAATATGTGAGGAGACAGATGCATTAAACTGTGTTAAGAAACAAAAGTTTTACAATGTTTTACGAGCCCATGTGGTTATATTTATCATAGTATAATGATGCTTTCTCATGCAGTGCCTTCTGATGGCGGAGGGTCATGTACAATGTTCCAAAACGATTTAACATTTATAGTGGATGTTTACATTTACAAAATACAATCACTTTGGTCAGCCAACCAAGTAAAAGTCTTTTTATTTCAGCTAAGTAAAGGCTCAAGAGAATTTACAAATTGCAGATGTTTGTTTTTATTGCATATTATATTACCAAGTTTAAGAAGACTCAATTTTTACAGGTTTTACTGGTAGTTTAATCAGTTTGATTACAGTAAACAACCTTAAATGGTACAAATGTAAGGGGTTACAGTAAGTAAATACATAAGGAATAAAAAGTTTAGGTCACCAAAAACTAATATACTATGTATATTTCTTAGATAACAGGCTATTCCACAAGAATTAAACAACATTGACATCTTTAATGCAAACAATTCCCAATGTACATCTTATAAACCCCCCTGCTTGAACAAAGGCAGAGCTGGAACACATTGTTCCTACACTCTCTGATGAATTATTAGCACAATACTGTAGTGCAGGAAGTAGTACTGTATATCACTATCAGAATGCTGAGGAAAAGTCAAGAAACAAAGACATACAGTAAGAAAATGAGCCACAATATTTGAAGAAAAGAACTTGGTAGATTCAGTTCATGTGGGGGAGGCACAGTATCCAGACTTAAACTCTAGCCAGCCAGTTTTGGATGGACTGGATAAAAGATGGCAAGATGAGGCACCTCTAGGAATTCTTTGAATTTACTTTTAGGGGTTAATTTATTCTTTGTGATTCAGGAAATCTGTAATTTAAGTCAAGGTTCAAATCTCACTCAAAATTTCAGTGGGTTTAAAGAAATTCTCCTTTCTTCTTTTTAATTTTAATTTACTAGACTTGAAAAGGTTTTTCGTATAGTGGAATAAATTATTTCAAATAATTTAGATCTTTTGACTCCCTTGCCAGACTCACTGGCATCCACAACTTTTTTTTTTGAAGGCCTTTGAGAGTTCTTTAGACCTTGGCAAGACCTTGACACACTTGACCAAACCGCAGATGTCAGTTTTAAATAAGATAGGTTCCACCTAAAGGAGGTTCTTATCAATGTCACCTAATCTGTAACACCTGATTCTAATTTTATGGAATTTTAAGGTGTGAAGAATGCAAGGGTTTACTTAGTTTTCATTTATTCATTTGGCTTTATCCAAAGCGACTTCCAAGACATGGAGCAGAGTAGTGGGACGGTACCTTGCTCAAGGGTACCTCAGTAGTGCCTGAGCCAGGACTTGAACCTGCGGCCCTAACCACTAGGCCACCACTGCCATGGGATTGATTCTGTTTATTTAAATTATAAAAATCACTTATTGTTTTTGGACTATTATCTATAGGTACTGTATCAAAGAGGTTGAAATGTTTGCTTGATCAAATATGTTGAAAAACACACACACACACACACACACACACACACTTTTTAAAAATTGTAAACATTTATAAAAATGGAAAAATATAAAAACAAGAAAATAAAAGATACAAGTTATAAGATACTCTTTAAATATTTATTATTTTTATTTTATTTATTAACTTACTTTTTTTTTTACAATTTTTTTGCTCAATTTTAGTTTCATTTTCCATTGATGTGTACTTCCTTAATGCGAACATTATGCAGCTTAAATGTGAAATAGAACACATTAATTCAGATTTTGAAATTGTTATCTGATATCTACATATGAAGGATGTGACTTTGGTCAGGCAGAAAAATGCCCAAAAGCAGTTTCAGAGGTGCATTTTCAACCCTTTGATTTGGCCCTAGAACAAAACAGTATTTTTACATTATTTGTAGTGTTTAAGTGATGAGTTCTGCTCTGATTGGCTGGCTTGCAAAGTAGATAGAAAAAGTTGCAATTGATATTATAGATTTATATAGCAGCACGTGATTTCTCCAAATGGTACACAGGAAGAGAAATTAAAAGAATGTCCAGTAAGTTAACTACTATACTAATGAGTTAGCTAGTTACTTGGGTGGCCAGTAGCTCATGGTGTCTAACAGCAATTTGCTTTCAGTCTGGACCACAAGAGAAAGTTGCTAAAGTTGTTAGCTCACTATAAAACAATTCGTTTCAAATGACATAGTCTGTGCAGATCTACCTTAGTACTTCCTGGGCTAGAACATGAGATGGACTATGAAAATTTTTAGATCGTCAATACTAATGACCCTATTATGTAATACTGGTGGTTTGTTAGGACTGACCCGTTTCAGAGTGGTGTTTTTTGCAGCATTTGCATTTGAAGTTTGTATCTGTGGTGTTTGAAGCTCATGGCATGTCAGTTCTTCGTCCTGGACTCTCTTTTTCAACTATGTCTAAGAAAACACAGGTTTTGATTCTATGGCACCTCTAAATTAAAGGTAAGTGTAAATGTAAACATGAGGAAATAATTCCTTTGCATTTTTGATGCAAGTAACCACTGGAGTATTTTTAAGTTTGTCTCAAATTTCTGTGACTCTGGCTTCATTGTTCTACATTGCTCATTGTTACTTGGCAGACTCTAGGGTGATGGTACAATCGAGTACAGGCCTGTTGGTTTAGACATAATTGTGTATGTGCGTGTGTGTGTGTTTGTTTGTTTGTGTGTGTGTGTGTGTGTGTGTGTGGGCACGCATTTGTGTCTCACCGATGATGCCACTGTCCTTGCTCTCCAGTGTAGAGCTGGGAGTGGTGGTGGTAGTGGTGGTGGTGCTCGTGGTGGTGGTGCAAGGTCCGGAGCGGCACAATGGGGGTCTCTCAGTGGAACCGGTGCTTAGGGGCAAGCTGGAGCATGGGCTTTCAGCACTGGGAGACGGTGTACTGCTGGTCAGAGTGGAGCATGGACTTGCTCCCTGACTACTGACTGTACACTAAAGAGAGAGAGAGAGAATGAAAAGGAAAGAGAGAAAAGAAGAGAGAGAGAAAAAACAGAAGAGATAAAGATAAAACCTTAAGGTCTTTCTTGACCTATTCTTTCTTACAGATTTAAGCCCTAATGGTAATTTCTTAATAGAAATCAATTGTGGCCATAACTGAGTCATGGGAACAGGTTGGGAATTAGCAACTATGGTCTAGAAATGAGTTAACTTGTGGCCACAACTTAATGGTCATTACTTAAGAATCTCATTCCAATACCTTACTAATTCATGGCCATGACTTAATTATCTTGCTCCCACACCTTACTGCTTCCTAAACACATCTTGTGCCCATACCTTATTAACTTGTTGCCATTACTTAATTATGTATAATGCATTCTCAGTCCAGCAAGAGCAGCACAGAGCAATTAGCATATTGTGACAAGTCCCATACAAGTAACAGGGTAATCAACAAAACAAAACAACAAAAAATACACAGCCTAAAAAAAGATCACATAACTAAATCATGTTTCATTTTTAAAGCAGTAGTGAAAGATCTAAGATCTGAGTCTAAGAATTTCCTGTCTGCTGCCTATTTACATATCATTGTCTTTATATTAAACTGCATTTCAGTTTTACGTTTTTTTAAGCACCAGCTGCACTTAACATTATGTGAACATTTCATGATGAATCGACCAAAACAAAAGGTTCACAGTTGCTTCAGAGTGTGTGTTGAGTAAGAAGTGTTTATTACGCCAGTTGTGCTTGCAACCAGAGATGAGCTAGCCCTAGATCCAGCTCTGTCCTCTACCTCTGCCTAACTCCACAGTTTTACACTCTATATAGGTCAGGGAGAGTGATGTGTGTGTGTGTGTGTGTGTGTGTGTAATCACTGTACCGGAGCCCAGGTCTCCTGAGAGCAGCCGCCTGCCAGCAGTCCACTGATGAAGGACTCTCATCCCCCCACCCACTTCAAACACGCACACATGTTGTGTACACAAACACACAGATACACATACACATGCTCGATCTCTCACTCACACCCCCCAACAGCTACGCAACGCCCTTCGCCCTGTCAGGTACAGAGCACCTGCAATGTTTCCAGTGCTGTAGTTGTGTTGCAAAACGACTACATATAGGAATCTTCTGCTGAAATTCCCAGTTGGTTCATGAGAACAGTCTGTATGGAATTGTAGCGCCACATAAGGGACCAGTGATTTGGCAAAAATACAACACATACCAACATCACACAAAAAACATGGGGCCTGCACAGACTACTTAACTAATATGTGCACTAAGAAGTGGACTACAGTCGACGAGTCAAGGACAGGGCCTGTAGTACAGCAGTGATAGAAAAACAGGACAGAAATACAGCCTCATAACCCAGACCAGGCCGTTTTCAAGAGCTGCCATCACTGATCGGACAGAAATCGGCTGACAAGCAATACAGCCAATCATACGAATAGTGTGACATGTGCGCAAGAAAACAACCTCGGCTCTGTGAGATTGTACTGCTTGACAAACACATGACGATCTACCACTTCAAACTAAATTCTAGACGAACCTCTTAAACAGAACACCATGTACATTTCCTGCTTCCGTCTCAAGCTCCATATCTCCCCCTGAAAAGCTCGCTGGTGTGCAGAGAGGACTTCCTGTACTAGCATTTAACTTCATACACATTTGCTTTCCGCCAGCAAGCGCAGATCCAGTTGAAAGTTCTCTGTGAGATTCTGAAAGCTGTGGTGATTTCAGTGTGCAGATTACATCAGTCTGTGCAGTTCTAAGGACATGGTGTCTGAGTCCGAAAAACAACAAAAACTCACTGTTCCCTCATATTTGCAACTGATACTTTTAATAAAAATATGTTTTTTTAAGAAATTGTGTTAATGTTTACACTCACTCTTTCCAGACATGAGTTTAATTGTACAGACAGGCCACAGACGATACTGAAATACACAAACTGCTGGTGAAAAAATCCTGAACATTTTACAATTATATACAAGGGTAGTGATGCGGTCGCCCCATCACTCTCACAGGTTTTCCCAAGTTCGAGGACGGTGGAGCGAGGGGGCGCTAGTGTCACAGGATGCGCTCACATCTGTGATCCTCATGACTGGTTCCCCTCTAGCTAGGCTGTTATAGTGAAGTCTGCCTTACATTTATTTTATACTCTTACACCAACACCAAACAACGCTAACTCTGTTTTTTGGTCTTTATATTTGACCATCATCCCCGAGGGGAGAAGCTGACCATACGTTCAGCCTGACTGACCTTCATCAGGGCCATCTGCACACTAGGGAATGCTGTGCTTCCTACCCTCACCTAGGCTTCCAGCCAGCCCATGCTGTCGACTAGATCGTCTACTACAGTAGGACTATAGGAGTCACCCCACACCCTCCCATTCTGATCTACTATCACCGGGGTCCCAGCCAGTTTTTCCTCTTCAACAGTTCAGAGGGGCTTCCTTCATTCCCGCTTAGACCTTTGCTGTGAAACGTATGGACCGTAACCGACGCTGCCTTCAAATACTGAGACCTGGTGTCTGGTGTCGGCCAAAGGAGGATGGGTTCCCCTACTAAGACTTGGTTCCTCCCAAGGTTTCTTCCTCTAGATCAGGGAGTTTTTCCTTGCCTCCGTCACCTTTGCTTGCTCATTAGGGGCTCGGATCTGGACTTTGTGAAGCGGCTTTGTGACAAAAACTGTTGTGAAAAGCACTGTATAAATACAACTGACCTGAATTGAATTGGAAGTCAAACTTATTCTGCAGGTTGTTCCATTTCAGTAAAAACGTACAAGTTTCATTACAAACATTAGTATTTGAGGCTGAGCTGAGCAACATCTCAAACAGGCAAAATTGTGAAGCAAAGTTTACTTTCTTTCAATATTTCACATACTGTTCATCACTACATCCCACTAAACCAAGACCAATGATGCTCTCTTGCTCACTCGGCATCCTGAGAACTCAAACTAGCCATCTAGTGAACTAGTGAAGAAAAGGGTGAAACTTTATACAGCCTTGCCAATTTATGGATCCAGTTTTTTTTGGATGCAGTTGGGTCAGGCAGCCAATACCTCAAATCTGCTCAGAAATATTTTATCATGACAATCCTATCGTATCATTATCAATAACGTCATACCATCCTATTGGCCATCCTCTGCGCGTCATCTCATAAATGAAGACTGAAGAGCACAGAGACTCAGCAATGCTAACACTACCTCATACTGTATTCATCTGTAATAACCCAATATTGTACATACAACACTGTCCCATGAATATGACAAAGACTGGGCCAAATGAACAAGAGGAGTCTGGTTTGCATATCAGGCACTGGTCGTGTGGCTCCTCTGCAAGCGTCGACGTGGATCAGAGTGTGCTGCCATCAGCTGTTGTGAATATTATACCCACGCTATGTAAATGATCAGCCAGTGTTAAAACGGTGTCTGATGTACAGTAAACTGGGTATTCGCTTAACTGTTGAGCGACAATTAACAGGGGATGTTGCCATCAGAAGGGATGACAGGCAGCTGTAGGTTCTATGCAATTAAGAAAGGAAGGGACGAGGCACTGGAGTCCACGCCTATAAATCATCAGAATGGATATTCGCTGCAAAATTTTGCAGCAGAAACCGGCGGCCAAGAATAACTACTAGCTCTGTGCGCATTGATCCATAAAATGCAATGTAAGCCTCTTAGGACCGGTTTAGATCCCTGATACACTGCCCAAAAATCACACACACACACACACACACACACACACACACAGATCTGAGCTCAGTGTTCTGAGTGCCACACTGATTATATGACTGAATCAGGGAAGTAACATGATAAAGTACAGCTGGCCACAGTCCTGTCTGAGGAGTTCTCTCCAAATAAAACAGCGTCCTGCGTCTTTGCACAACGTCGAGTCTGTAAAACATCTCATAACATGCAATCTCACGTAGACACGAAAATGTAAAATTCCGTCCTGCGCAAGCAAGAGTCACTTAAATCTTTAAAATATAAAGATTTTGGAGGAGAGTTTCGCCCAAATCCCTGCCTTCTCTCAGCATGGTGAACCCATCCAAACCTACATGCAAGTACGCTTCATCGAGCAGGCACCAGAGAATGACTCAGATGGGGAAGCAGGAGCAGACGAATACAGGAGGAACATGTAACTTCTTGTCTTCTCTTGTCTTCTCAGTAAATTTGTAACTACAACTTTATTCCTCTTATTAAACCGAAGACATTATTGAGTCAATATGAATATGCATCAGTCTACTGCGGAGGTCATATGTAAGCTATGCTATTCAGAAAGTGATCATTTGAAGCTTTTAAGGCATGTTTTTCCAACTAAATGCCACATCTGTAGCAAACTCTTTTTTACCATGTGCAACCTTTTCAGCGCGTTGACAGCAGAACGAAAAGCAGCACGCTGAGGCACCTCTCCGCTGGCCTATATTTCATACCTGTGTTTGGACTCAACAGGTGTTTTCTGTTCTTTTCTAAGCACGCCACAGCCCATGGGAATCAGCCATATGCTACGAGCAGAGCAGACAGGCACGGGTTTGAAAAACCCCTCTTTATTCCATTAAATGCTCTCCCTTTGCGCTCTTGCTCTATCTAAGTCTGAAGCAGCGTGACGCTAAAGGCATACAGCTATGTCTGTGAGTGTTCGTGCGTGTACCTGGTTTCTTTCCTCCATGGCTGTGTGTGATGAGGTGGGGATGGCGTCTCCCAGTAGGAAGCCCAGCCGTGTCATCAGTTCCTGAGCAGCAGGGGAGGAGCCAGACTTTGCTGGCGAGAGAGGATCTGTCTCACACACGTACAAAAAAAAAACAACAACACACACTTATTGAATATCAAACTGTATTTGATTTACTAGAGGCAGTAGACGCATACACACACAAAAAAGAAGGAGCGCATCTTAACTCCGCATCTCAGCACTGACACGCATACCCAGACGTTTCTGACACCATGTAATATTACACAGACTGGACAAAATAGCATTTCAGGAATCGTTAGATTACATACAGCTGCAATACTGTTAGTCTTCGTCTGCCTTGGTGGAGATGAAGTGCCACTGTGCGACTTGCACCCACCAAAACCCTGTCCAATTTGCTAGCTTCCTCATAAAATACACATGGCATGGTTCTATGACATTACAGATGGCAAGTTAAGGGGGTGGTGGATAGCTGTGGACTGTGAGGGGTTGACATACTGCTGTATATTACTTTTTAAGGACCTTAATCATCTAAAATGTCCTTGTGAACACGCTCCCATCACCGCCGCGAAATGAGACCTCTGCATTTAACCCATCACACGTGCACACGTGGAGCAGCAGGCAGCTACCAACAGCGCCCAGGGAGCAGTGAAGGGGGATGGTACCTTCCTCAAGGGTACCTCAGTAGTGCCCTGACTTGAACCTGCGACCTTCTGTTCCCAAAGGCAAAGTCCTAACCACAAGGCCACCACTGCCCAACGCCTAGCTGCCCAACACTCACACAGTGTTGTCATTCAATATATCATATTATATAATATATCAGATTCCATACAGCATGTCACATACATTTTTATATAGTACAGGGCTGAACGATTCAGGGAAATCGCAATTTTCACAGTGCAATGGTTGATATGTCAAAAATATGATTATTGAGGTTATTAACTGGGTGAGTGCACAGCACAGCACAGCACAGCACTGCACAGCACTGCACAGCACAGCACAGCACAGCACAGCACAGCACAGCACAGCACAGCACAGCACAGGACTGCACAGCACAGCACAGCACAGCACCGCACAGCA
>JBBPDA010000105.1:3859919-3871494 GCA_037974385.1 Arnoldichthys spilopterus
CACACACACTCTGTCACACACACTCTCACACACACACACACACACAACACTCTCACACACACACTCTGTCACACACACACACACTCACACACACACACACACACACTCACACACACACACACCTCAACAAAAATGTAAAAAAATTCACATCTTGTGACGTCTACACCTGTTCCAGTGTTCACAGCCTAATTCTTCCTGCGTGTGTGTGTGTGTGTGTGTGTGTGTAGGTGAAAGACGTGGATCAGAGCGGCGAGTGGTTTAAGGATGGGATGAAGTTGGAGGCCATCGACCCCCTCAATCTCTCAGCCATATGTGTGGCCACGGTCAGGAAGGTAAGGACACGTTCATCCTCTACGTGTAAGAAATCCACTAGGGGGCGCTGTCAGCAGCAGTGCGGCGCAGGGTTTCCACTGGTAACATTGATCCATGGCTTCCTGTTGTGACAGAGTCGAGAGTCGTCCTTGACATCCGTTGCTGCAGGAACAGCTGGAAGTTCTCCAGGTTCTTGATGCTTGGGGGGAAAAGTCTGTGGCCTATGATCCACATCATGTTTCAGTGTTTGGAGCTGAACTGATTATTGATGATGGAGATATTCACTGTAAACACTGAACCTTTGTAGCGTTTGAGGCTCTTGACTGTGATCAAACACTGCGATGTTACAGCAGAGCTTTCATTTAGAGACGCAGTGATGGTGGGTGTCCAGGCCGAAATCTGCTGAAGATGATGCATAAACATCAAGTGAGGAGACGTCGGAGAATGAAGGCGCAGATTCGTCCACTGTGTGTTCCTCTCCTAGGTTCTGGCGGACGGGTACCTCATGATCGGGATTGACGGCTCGGAGGCAGCGGACGGTTCGGACTGGTTCTGTTACCATAGCACCTCCCCCTCCATCTTCCCCGCTGGTTTCTGTGAAATCAACAGCATCGAGCTCACTCCACCTCGCGGTACAGACCTGTCCACCAGCACAGCACAGCACAGCACAGCACAGCACAGCACAGCACAGCACAGCACAGCACAGCACAGCACAGCACAGCACAATACTGCACAGCACAGCACAGCACAACACTGCACAGCACAGCACAGCACAGCACAGCACGGCACAGCACAGCACAGCACAGCACAGCACAGCACAGCACTGCACAGCACAGCACAGCACAGCACAGCACAGCACAGCACTGCACAGCACAGCACTGCACAGCACAGCACAGCACTGCACAGCACAGCACAGCACAGCACTGCACAGCACTGCACAGCACAGCACTGCACAGCACAGCACTGCACAGCACTGCACAGCACTGCACAGCACAGCACAGCACTGCACAGCACTGCACAGCACAGCACAGCACTGCACAGCACAGCACAGCACTGCACAGCACTGCACAGCACTGCACTGCACAGCACAGCACAGCACAGCACAGCACAGCACAGCACAGCACTGCACAGCAATGCACTGCACAGCACAGCACACAGTGCACCACAACGAAATGTGACCTCTGCATTTAACCAATCTGTGTAGGAGTAGTAGGCAGCTGATGTGGGTAGCACCCGGGGAGTAGTGCTTGGGGATGGTACCTTGCTCACAGGTACCTCATTGGTACTTGTACCGGTCTAGGATTTGAACCACCTTTAGGTCAAAGGTCAAAGGCTTATCATCAACACACCCCTGCCCACCACTTTAAACCATTTTTGTTATACACAATGTGTCAATATATACATATACATATATTCTCTGACATCTATAAGGTTGGAACAGACAAAACAGAGGCAGAGCTGCCACATTTAGTTACAACTTCTGTCAGTGAGATCAATTTTCAATGTTTCATGCATGAAATCTAACTAAAGAAGATTAACTGTGCTTTTGTTGGTCAGTGTTCTTTAAATACCACACAATGTATTACAATAATGATAAATATCATCATATTGATGAAGCTCTAGCTTCAGTTTTACATCCTACAGTATGTGATGTGTTTTAACACGATTCGTTAGGGAAATTTAACGTAATAATACACAGAGCTAGTGAACGGGCAATATGAAACATTACAATTAGCTCTGAAGTCTAGAAAAAATGGTTATACTGGTCTCTTGGGTGATAAAAGAACCTACATTTATACAAAAAACTGTAAATCACAAATTAGAAAAGTCACAATTAGATGCAGTATCACACATCATCTTCCATATATATTATATAATGTATGTAACCTTTCATCACATCACATTTATTTTCATAGAGCTGTCAGTGACATGCAGTGCAACACTGCCATTCTGTGTATTACATATTATATATAAAACAACACTGTATTTCATTCACTATATTACACATTAGGCATAACATCTCATCAGTTTCTCCACACCTCTCATTCACACATACAGTGCTGTCATTCTACATATTACCTGTTACATGTAAGGTCATCACCATATAACATCAGTTTCCCATCAGCGCTCATCAGTCACACACACACACAGTGCTGTCATTCCGTGACTGGAATATCCCAGTCCTATAAAGCTGAAATATCCCAACTCACCAAGATCCCAGCAGCTACAGTAGCTCGCTCCTCTCCTCCCTGTTTCTCTCGCAGTCGCGCTTTCTCGCCGCTCTCTCAATTGCAGTCCCTCCCTCCCTCGTTCCTGCGATCGCTCTGCGTTCTCTCTTTCAGCTCTCTCCACACCTCACACGCCCTCCCTCCCTCTCTCTCTTTCTAGCCCTCTCGCTCCCTCCCTTACCCTCTCTTTACCTCTCTCTGCCTCTCTGTCTGCCCTGTCCATGCAGCTTAGGTCCAGCTGGATTATAGATGCAGCGGCTAGGATAACGGACTACGCACCTAGACCAGCCCTCCGTGTGTGTGTGTGTGTGTGTGTGTGTGCCTGCGAGCGTGTGCGTGTGTGTCTTTTTCTCTCACGACGAGCGGACGGACTCTGAATCTGAATGAGCAGTAATCTGGTTCACTGCAGTCACATTGTCTCTCTCTCTCTCTCTCTCTCTCTCTCTCTCTCTCTCTCTATCTCTTTTCTCTCTCTCTCTCTCTCTCTCTCTCTCTCTTTCACACTTACATACACACACACACACTCCCTCGCTGCCCCCTGTAACCTCACACTGGTTGCATATCTGCTGAGCAACAGCTCTGTGAAGAAAAGCCAACTATACATGAATCAACACCATACAATCATACTGCATTACTGTATACACACACACACACACACACACTCACACACACACACACACACAAGGGTAAAATTATCGGTTTGACATACACAATTACAACAATGTAAATGTGTGGTGGGGGTGTGTGAAAAATGGTCTGTTCCTTGGAGAACAGTGGGACTTCAGCCCATAATACATTATCATTCTGCAGGCTATCAGCAATCTCTCTCCCTCACACACACACACACACAAACACAAACACACACACACACACACACAAACACTCTCCATCTCTTGCCTGTTAACACCCCATCCCATCAATCAGGCTTTACACACCACCTCGGTTCATCATTTATTGATACTGCTGGCCAGCTTTGCGCAGGTTTAACCTGACAGCAGACTCTGCCTCAAGGCCGATCCAGAATGAAGCAGATTTCATTCACATTTATTAAGGTAAAGCTAAGCAGCACTGCACTACATGTGCTCTGTTGTAATAAGCTGTATATGCAGGCAGTATATGAGCATCGTTTACTCTGCTCCTGGGTTAGGAAAGATTCCCAGGGCCCTGGACTGACGGAGGGGGTGTGAGGGGTTGGGATTAGGAAAGATTCCAAGGGCCCTGGACTGACGGAGGGGGTGTGAGGGGTTGGGGTTCGGAGGATTCCAAGGGCCCTGGACTGACGGAGGGGGTGTGAGGGGTTGGGGTTCGGAGGATTCCAAGGGCCCTGGACTGACAGAGGGGGTTTGAGGGGTTAGGGTTAGAAGGATTCCCAGGGCCCTGGACTGACGGAGGGGGTTTGAGAGGTTAGGGTTAGAAGGATTCCCAGGGCCCTGGACTGACGAAGGGGGTTTGAGGGGTTGGGGTTAGAAGGATTCCCAGGGCCCTGGACTGACAGGAGGCACCTCAGAGATGATATACTGTATTATTGTATTCTCTCTAGAATCGTCTCTGTCTTTAACAGTCGATGGCTTAATTATGCGCTGTGTGTATCTGTGGGAATAGTTATCAAATGCATTCAGACAGTGTGAACCTCACTGTGTTTTCACAACTACAGTTGCTCTGGTCCGAATCAAACTTGAGCGTTTTCTTCCTTGTTTGTTTTCTTTTCAAACAGAAAAAAAAAAACCATTAGAACCACAATGCATCACTACAAACCACATCAGAACGTTCACTCAGCTCATTGGTCTGATGTGTCTGGCACAGGAGAAAGAAAGCAAATACAGAAAGAAGCTCCTGTGTTCTGGACTAATGTGCATTTCTGAGTGAGAAACACTGCTATGCCGTCCATGCCCTTGCTACGCTATGCCTAACATGGAGCAACGGCAGAGCTGGCATTTGCTCATGACTGTGGGAATTATATGGGGAATATGCCAAACAAAACTGTACCTGCAGAATGCACTTTGAGGAAACATCTTGAAAATACTAATCTGCTTCGCAATTTGCAAAGAATCAAATATTGACCATGTACAATGACATGTCAACTGGCCACATGTTAAACCAAAGACGTGTTCGTTAATCAGAATCAGTTTTTTAAGCGTCTTGACCACAGAAGCTGTTTAGCCTAAACTTACAGCTGTTAGTTAGGATGGGTTGAGGTTGGATCATGTTCTCAACAAAAATGAACTGCTCCAGAGTTTGTTTGGGACTTGACTGAGACCCTGTCCTCCAAAACCAAGGAGTCACCCACTATATTTCGATTCAAATGGCTTTGAGGATGCAAGTGTAAAGACACCTTTACATGCTTCTCTGTTGTTATTGAGAATGAAGTGCATTTAAAAAGACTTGGTTATATGTGTACATAGCGTTGCATCAGGGTTGATAGCTCCTGTTAGCCTTCAGATAATGCGTGCTTCAGTGCAGTGCAGTCTCTCTTGAGGCTGATCAGTAAAACTATCAGTGTTTAAGTCACTAAACTGGACTTGGGCAGCTCTGCAACACTCCGCAATGTTACGCAGTACAGAAGGTTGTATAACTGGACTGCAAATGCCACTGCTTATATGCTAGAAGTGTATAATTATTTGTGTTTTTCTCTTTACACTTAGTTAGTAGATTAGTTAGTAAAATCCTCACTGCTGATGGAACCAAAATGGACTTGGTCAGCTCTGTAACACCTAGTGGTTACCTAGCGTATGTGTGCAGAGACTGTATCAGTGAAGATACTTTCCAAATTCATTTGGACACTCAGAGCCACAGCTTACAGGCTAAAGGTGTATCGTTGATTCCGTTTTCCTGAACCTGATCAGTAAGACTTGAATAGACTTAAGTCAGCACCGTATCACTCACGTACAGAGGGCTGTGTCAGATGGAAGAGTTTCTAAATGTATGTGGACAGCGAGTGCCACAGCTCTGGTGCCAACTCTCTGCCGATTTCCACTTTCTCTTGTTTATCTGGGCGTGCCAAAAGCAACAGATCCCCCACAGAGCCCACTGATTTCTTTCTTCTGGCTTAGGCCATGTGTGTACGCTGAGCCATTTCCTACACACACATCCACATGCAGAGTTGGATGTTTGCTTTGTCTTCGCAAGGCGGCCTATGCAGCAGTTGCGCTGGCACGTTTTTACTGGCCTAATGTTTGCTTGTGCATGCGCAAAAGAAAACTGCACCATGTAATAAACACCATGCTGTTAGCATTCGCATATGGCCCAAAATACATAAACATAATGCGTATGTAATAAACCACTCTACGTGGATACTTGTTCTTTTGATCATCCATCGTTCATCCATCTTTCCCTTCTACATCTGTCCATCATCTCGCCTGGCTTGCATTCTCCTCTCCCATCTTGCTCTAGCACGGTGCCCGTTGTTTTGGGGGGGTTTTTCTCTTCCAAACGCTGCAATCTATTTGCATGCTAAAAAGCTCTCGGCTACCCTCTCCTCCCCCCTTTCCACACCTCCATTCTCTGGCCCTCTCTCCCTCTCTCTCTCTCTCTCTCTCTTTCTCCTTTTCATAACACTGTTCCTTTAGATGCAGAAGGACAGAAACCACAGAAGGAATAAAAAGTTTGGCCATTATTTTTGGGGGTACAGCAAATGGGGATTCAATGGAAGAACAGAAACAAGAGAATATGGCAGAGAGAAAAAAGAAAAAGAAAACTAGGAAAAAGGCAGAAAATAAAAAAAAACAAAAAAACAAAACAAACCTGAGTTAATCTACCTAGGAAATCTCTGCCATGTTTGGTGACTAATGAGAAAGAGTAAGGCAGAAGGGAGGAGAAGGACCAGGAAAGTAATAAAGCAGTGGAATAAAGCCAAGAGATTCAGGGACAGAGAGAGAGGGAGAGAGAGAGAGAGAGAGAGAGAGAGAGGGAGGGAGAGAGGGAGGGAGGGAGGGAGGCAGTCTGGAGGCATGCAGAGACATCTGTTATCACAGGATTTGTGTCCAGGAGAAAGGAGCTAATGCTATCCACTTGCTAACAGAAGTGCCATTCTCCTGCCCTGCCTTTAGAACAGTTAACAGCTAGAATCATGCTTAAGACATAAATGATTTCTACTAAAGAACGTACCATCTCTGCTCTTTCTTTAAACACAATGCAAGCCTTTTGTGGCTCTAGGAGAAGACCTGCTAAATGGGTCCATCATTACATTCAATTAGATTTGGCATCTTGCAGCATCGTCTCTAATGCAGAGCACATAGAAGACGTGATGGCACAAGGGACGTCAGCACTGAAAACAGCCTGTATCTCAAGATTCCTCTTCTAGCCCAGTGTATCTTTTCATCAGCATGGATCTCAGGGCTCTTCTAGCAGACCATTTGCAAGGCCCAGCTTCACATGGCCATGATGATCAGTAGAGTATGCTTATAGACAATGTGAGCCACTTAGAAGTAGGATCTTTGCGAAGGCAGGATAACTAGAGTATGTTAAAAGCCTCCCTCCGAAACCACTTGGGCTCTAAGTGTACATCAGCCATTCTCTCTTGGGTTGAAGACTTTGAAGATGTTAAAACCTTTCACTGTGGGGCTGCTGAGTGGCACACTGCCTTGAGAAGCCAAGGCTTTGGAGCATGCGCACTCCAGGTCCTTCCAGATGGGAGGTAAGTCAGAGGGATATGCATACAGACTTACAAGAACTGGCAAATTCAACACGTCTAAATTGGGTGAAGAATGGAATCCAGCAAAAACCTTCTCTGAGAAAGTTGTCTGAAGCAGGGGTGGGCACTATGGGCAAAATATGGCACGATACTTTCATGATACACAACATTTTCACCGTATATGATATTTACAGTATAATGTTCGCCAGAAGAGATGCACTGCATTCGCATTTAGAGTGAAGGGAAGCCAGAATTGAAACAGATTTTTGTTCCATCTCTCTTCTAGTGCATATACACCAATCAGCCATAGCATTAAAACCACCTGCTTCATATTGTGTAGGTCCTCCTCATGCTGCCAAAACAGCTTAGATCATGATGCACTGTTACGACACCTTTCAAACATGGTCAGCGTTAACTTTTTATGTACCTTGTCCTAAAGTAGCTCTCCTGTGAGATTGGACAAGGTGGGTCAGCCACATCATTGAGCCTTGGGTGCCCATGACCCTGTTGCTGGTTAACCGGCTGTCCATCTTCAGACCACTTTTGGTAGGTCCCTTACCACTGCATACTGGGAACGCCCCACAAGAACTGCTGTTTTACAGATACTCTACCCCAGTTGCCTAGTCTTCACAATATAACCCTTGTCTCAGAGGCTCAGAGCCTTACGCTTGCTCAGTTTTCCTGTTTCCAACACACCAGCTTCAAGAATTGACTGTTCACTTGCTCCCTAATATGTCCCACCCCTAACACGATAACAAGATAATCAAGTTATTCATGCTACCTCTCAGTGGTTTTAATGTTGTGGCTGTCCTTACAATCAAAGCAGGCCTTTAATCGTGGATGTTGGCCAATAACTGTCCTCTGTCCCTTACAAAACCTAAAAACAGAAGCAATGGTAAAGCTGCACGCTTAGTCAACTGTGAATCACAGTTGTGATGTGAACGCGTGCAGTTACAAAATCAGGGGACGGTCACAAATAACATTAAAGCCGAGAAAAACTAGAGCTGAAAATTACAGAACCACGTTAAATGTGACAAGTTATACGACAAATTAACTGCAACACTTTGCCCTACGTGTACACACCAACTTAGCGCTAAATCAAACATGCAATAATGGATCCGCAGAAATAGAAACTTCCCTGTCATTGTGCTTAATATGAAAAGGCCTTTCAGATCTCTTTAATTAAGGAGAAAAGAGCTGGCTGTTATCTACAGTGACAGTGCATAATAATAAATCTGCCATCTAACCTGATGATGGTTATTGCACATCCTTCAAACCACCAGCTAAAAAGAATAATAACAGGCCGTGTGAACGGTGTTATCTGCGAATGGCACTGACAAAAACGTTCAAGTGGAAGACTTGCTCCCTCTGACACTCGGAGGCCTATTACTGTACCGCATGTAACAAGATTGAGTAAGGGAACCAGTTAATAGGAACCAGTATGAGCCTGTGTGTTTACGTGAAGTACAACACTGCGTTACCAACCCAGAACATTATGCCATTTTCTTTGGCCACTGACCCGAACCCATAGGCCGTGGGCTAGCACCCACTGGACAAGCGCGGGCCATTTTACAGCAACAAGTCAAACTTTTCCGCTGCAACATGACAAGTAAATTACAGCCCTGTCGATCCGGGGTTTATTTTTGCATCTAATGGTAGAAACACACGTGGTGCGGCGAGAGCGGCGGCCTGCGAGGTTGCGAGAAAAGATTTGCCATTAATGAGGAACTTTCGGTCAGAATTTAACAGGCTTGTGATGAAGGAACAGCACTGGGTAAAATCATTAGGACTCATTGGAACTGAATCATCAAGATTGCGCACAGAAGAGCAGAGGAAAATACCAGTCACTGCTCCGAGCAAAATGACACTGAATGTTGCCATAGCGATATGTCTGCTCCTTCAGTAAAAAGGGGGGAAAAAAGCAGGAAAAAGCAGACTCATATGCATTCCTGCTGTAAACATTAAGACAGAACTCACCCACATTTGCAAACTGCAGCCTCTGGTCCGAAAACGATTGGAATCTTTACCTCCAATGGAAAGTTTACCAGAGAACCAGAATCACCCCCGGTTCTGTAGCTGCCATTCATATCTGAACAAATCACTTGCTATTTATAGCAAGAAGAACATGAGAACACTACAAAAAAGGTCTGACATTTATGGGCAATGTTCCTGCGATTCAAACATAATTACACTGACTAACAAACTGAACCGAATCCTCTTGTTCTCTTCTTCAAGTTCCCTCCATTCACAAAACCTCATACTCTTTCTGAGATAGCAGCCCAGCAGGTTTTAATTGGCCTATTTATGCTCCGCCCACAGAACCTTTCTTTTCCAGCATTTATTGAAAGTTAAAGAAAATCAATATTTCATTCCAAGGATCCCGAGCGTCAAAACCGTTTAAGCGTTTGCCCTCTCTTACTTAGACCTGACTTTGATCCCCAGCAATACCTCATAACCATCCATGTGTGGGAGTCCAAGTCCTTTTCACAAATGCACTTTTTTATAATCCAAGAATGTAACAATAATCAAACACAGTGGGGTTGAGTGAATTCCAGCTGGGCATAATGGTAAAGTTAATGCAGCAATTTGCCTGCACCTAGTGCTGAATCTGCCGAATGTTTTGTTTCTTTTTCTGGGGACCTACCAGAACCATGTTCCTAGGCATTTTACTGCCATTTCCACATCGTCTTAATATATATGAGCCTGAATCGGTAAATGAGCCATTTTGAAGGCATAAATGTTAAAAAATCACAACTTTATTTTATGCATCCGTTACTGAAAATGCACACATCAAATAATTTATAAATGAGACCTTCTTGTTCCTTCTTCCATTTGCGTGTCGCGTGGAAGCTGGAGCCAATCCCAGCTGACTGCGGGCCTAAGGCGGGGTACACCCAGGACAAGAGGCCAACCCATCGCAAGGCAACACATAGACAGACACACATTCACACCTACAGTCAATTAAGAGCCTCCAATCAACCTACTGCAGCCTTTGGACTGTGGGAAGAAACCAGAGAACCCGGAGGAAACCCATACAAACATGGGGAGAGCTTGCAAACTCCGCACAGAAAGGCACCTGTAGCCGACCCGGGGATCGAACCCAGGACCTTCTTACTGTGAGGCAACAGCGCTAACCCTGCTAAACCACCGTGCTGCCCTAAATGAGATTAAATAAATCAGCAACGTCATTTTATTAGCTCTCCTCAGTAAAACAATATAATGGTGGCCTAGTGGTTAGGACGCTGCCTTTAGAACCTGAAGGTTGCAGGTTCAAAGTCCTGGCCTGGGCACTACTGAGGTACTGTCTCACTACACTGCTCCCGGGCGCTGTTGACAGCTGCCTGCTGCTCCACGTGTGATGGGTTAAATGCAGAGGTTACATTTTGTTGTGGTGCTTGAATGTGTTCACAATGACACATTTTTATGTCATAACATTTTAAATACGTTGTAAATGAGACAAAATAAGTGCATTTAGGCCCAGTTACTAGGCTCTGGTTTCATCCTCGCAAGAGTGCAATGCAATGAATACTGGCAATGCTTCATTCAGATATTCGTTCATTGGGTAAGGATTTGGTTTTCAGTTTTGGAATTCAGATATTACATTTCTGAACCAGGGATAAAGAGCTGCACAGCTAATCGCTAAATCTATACAAACTTAAATACATAAAACTGAAATAACTTGCTACATAATTCATTGCTCTCATAATGTAATTACGAAGCTGAAGTTGGCTTCTAATAATTCAGTACCACCTTAAAAAAGAACTTTTGGTTTTCATTCCACCTTAAATGGCCTAATGTTGGCCAACATGTGGCTCAAAGGTGCACAGCAAATATCTCAAATAAAAGACTATGAAAGATATTCTACATAAAATCATTGTCTTTGGAAAACATTTATTAAGCTGAATGTTTTTGTGACAACACATAAGCATTGTGGGTTTTTTGGTCAATTGGGTCGATTTTTTTTAACAAAAACATTTTAGTACATCATTAAGAAATGAAGGAGTTGTAGGCTATTCATGTTGATGATGTCACCTCCTGTTTACCAGGATTTCCATGGCAACTATGAGCCGGCTACATTTTGGGCTGCACATATGAATGACGCAAAATCCTGACAATATCCCAGGTGTTGAGTGTGAAAAGGGCTCGGAAGAGTATAACTGGCCTCTGTCTGTGTGGGTAGAATGGCCGTGAGGAAAAGTGTCTGTTAAAACCCTAATTAAACCTAATGAGAACTTTTAGTGCATAAAGCCACATCTAAAAAAAACACCTCCATTTAGTAAAATTATAGCTATTTTATATGTATGTGAAAGGACACTGTTACAGTAGATTGAGTGGGCAGTGGTGGCCTAGTGGTTAGGACACTGCCTTTGAGACCTGAAGGTCTCAGGTTCGAGTCCCGGCCCGG
>JBBPDA010000105.1:3889439-3899943 GCA_037974385.1 Arnoldichthys spilopterus
CGCCCGGGGAGCAGTGTAGTGGGACGGTACCTTGCTCAAGGGTACCTCAGTAGTGCCTGGGCCGGGACTCAAACCTGAGACCTTCAGAGGCAGTGTCCTAACCACTAGGCCACCACTGCCCACATGATTAGATGAAGAAGAGCTTAGACAGAGACAAACAGAAATATTTAACACTATATTTGTATAAACCTATACAAATATAGTATAAAACACTGCAGTACTTGCTGTGTAACTTGCTGTCCAGTGTTACTGTGCTTGCGTTGAAATGTATGGAGCTGAAGAGAGCTTCTTATTTTCAGTTCCACGTTAAACTGAATGTTATTTTTCATTCTGCATTAAATGGTGCAACATTATGTTCTGACTGCTGCACTGTTTACCGTAATGGCACTAATCCTGGAGCAGAAAGTTATTAACGAGGCTCTTTATTTGTCTAACCAACTGAACTGACATAAAAAATATGTTTTATTAAACTAATTTTAATAATAAACTTAATTTATTTCTATAAATTCTATCAAGGTAAGCCGAAAGTAAGGTAAGTCTCTCGTTCTCTTTATATGACTAAAACAGAATAATGTACTATTTCTCTCTGTATCTTTATAAAAATGAATGCATGTGTAAAACTGAAACTCAAACACAGAAATTAATAAATTATGAAAATTAAATTTTTTTAAAATTCTATTTTCTATTTATAAAAATTTTATTCTATAGAATACAGGTATAGAGAACAAGCATCCAGAAACTCATTCAGAAACACCAATAAGTATCTGAAGCCAAAAAATTGTATTCGAGGCGAGTTCTGCTTTTTCAATTTAAAGTAATTAAAGTGAGCTGTGCAATTAACTGCCTTCTCGTTTAATTAAGCCTACAGTCTGTATCGGCAGATACGAATCCCTTACATTTCTCAGAATACCCCCCTTCTACTTTAATCGTAGTATGATATAATGCACTACAACAGTCACAGACTACACGTTCATCACGTTTGCCATTAAGTTGAAGTTTTTCATTTTTTATCCTCAGTAAAAACAGTAGATATATACAGAAATGCATAAAGCCCCATAACTGAGAAACCAAATGTATCTGTGTTTAGTTTGTCTAAACATTAGCTTTGTCTTGCTTTAGTTTCTATGGAGGAATTCAGTCTTTGACACTGGCTGCATTTTCTGCTGTTTTCCAGACAAAGATGGAGCTTATTTTTCTCCTTGATTCTCAAAGAAGGAAATTTTAAATGCTGTTTATTCGATGTAGACAGTTCTAGTGGCTGAGATCTTACTCCCAAATGAGTCCTTTTACCTTTATCTTTTACCTAAGTCAGGCTTTGGAAATTCCTGCTTTTCATTGTCTTTGATGTACTCTTCCTTGTGTAAGTCCATAATCTTAGAGCTATATCCTAAACTCCATCCATCCATCCATTTTCTAAACCTCTTCCTCCGTTTCTGGGTCGCGGGGAACCTGGAGCCAATCCCAGCTGACTGTGGGCCTACCAATCAACCCACTGCAGCCTTTGGACTTTGGGAGCACTGTCCGGAGCAGCCATAGAGCCCACGCAAACACGGGGAGAGCTTGCAAACATCACACAGAAAGGCACCCGTGGCCGACCCGGGGATCGATCCCAGGATCTTCTCAGTGTGAGACGACAGCGCTAACCACTGCACCACCGTGCCACCCATATCCTGAACTCATATTATTAAAAATTAAACATCATTTTTAGTCATTTTATTTAGCTGAAGTGTGTTTGTGTGGCTGCTTATGTGAATGTTAATGTTTCTTTGAAGGGAAACATAATGTCAGTAAGAGTTTGGGAGCAGTGTTTGTGGGGGCGACACTGCTGTAACAGGTTGGGTTAAGACTTGATGGTTGGAAGAGTTCAAGTGGCAGTATTGGGTACAAAGGTAAAAAGAGTGGTGAAACTAAATACTGACAGATTATACATCATTAAATGTTGGATGCTTTTGTAATTGTCTGTTTAATAGGTGTTTTCAGTTTTTTCTTTTGCTGGAAAATAAATAATTGATACTTAATGGCGATTTCCAGCAGATTGTATAGTGACCACACTCAAGACAATGTAGGAAGCCACAATCAGAGCTCTCAAATGCATCAAAACCTCTCTGTATTTCCTCTGTTGCAGATTGACTCAATAAAGCATGAGCTTTACCGATGGTCCGTTTGTTTCTCAGTTTTAAGTGCTAAGAGCCTTTGATTTCATGGTAAACATTCCCTGTTTAAAAATGGCGGCTGTAATCCCTGTTCACTTTCACCTGGACCAATCACTGTACTCTGACATCACTCATGGTATTGTGACAAAGTACCTACCCTGAAACAGGAGCTAAACTAGTTCCTCAAAATGGCGTTCTAACTACTATAATGGTTCTCAGCTCCTGTGCTACAATTCTAACACTTATGAAAAAGTTCCTCTGGTCGGAATGTGCCTAATGTGACCTGCAGGGCCTGTCTCCTTCGGGTGAATCTGTATTCCAGGAGAAAGGTTGTTGGAGGGTATTTCAGCATAGACACAATGTAAACAGAAAACTATTCCTGGCTTTGATCTAAAAGTTTTGCTAGGTTGAAGCTTTAAAGGCTGAGAACCACTCTTCTAGACAACAAATAGGTGACAGACAGACATGACTGACTTGTGGTTCAGTGTGTGTGCGTCGAGGGGTGAGAGTGTTTACACTGTCTAGGCATCATTTTTCACGCAGTACAGTGGAAAACATTTACACAAGGCAAGTTGTGGCCTGAGCGAATCTTTAGCCAATCAGATTAGAGACCCCCAAACCCAGAGGCATTTCCTCAAGGAAATCAAGTCCTGCCCTCAGTCCTCTTAGCCACGTGCAGCTGAGATAAGCCAATTACACAACTCAGCAGTTACCTTGCACTGATGTGAATGGGCACATTTATCGGGATTACACAGGCTCATCTGAGGCTATTCAAAACGTACAAAGACTCGAGTTACAGCACAATATGGTCTGAAACCTACACACAAACACACATGCGCATGCACGCCATGAAGGGCTCGTGTTTTTGAAAGCTTCTCAGCACAGCAGTCATCATTATGTGGTAGTGGTAAAGAAAAAAACACATATTCCATTACACTGTGATTATTTCTCTTTGGAAACTATGCCTCGTCCAGTTGTGGCTCCCACTGTGGATGTTAATGGAATGCGTCTTTCTTTACCTGTGTCCTTTTTCCTCCCTCGCCCTCCTTTGTCTTTTTGTGCCGACTTAAACATGATGGGATTTGTTCCAGCTCTCCTTTTATCACCTTTTGTCCACTCTTCACCTGTCAAAATAAAGCAATGCACTGAATTCAATTAACACATTTTTTAAAATAATTTTGAGGTTTGTTTAGGTGTCGATGGCACTTTTCCTCCTGTACTTCAGCATTTCCCAATGCTTTATAGGACCTTCTAGCCTTTAAGATGCATGTCTTGCCTTGAGGATGCACGTTTGTCCATCACATGCACTGGGATTTCTGTCACATTCCTAAGCAAATCTGAGTCATCGTCTTCGCGACAGTCGAGTAAACCTGGAGGAGGCCGTGCTCAATTACATTTCGTGTGAGTGTGTCAGTGTCTAACTACATGGGCCTGAAAAGTCGGTGAGATTCTCAACATTCCATCTCTAATTAAAGCTCTTTGGCCTAAGGCTGGGTCACCATGTAAGTAGCCACAACACTCAAACACCCCAGTACAGCTTCAGAACACAACCGCAACTGCAAAGCAGGTTTCAGTAACATACATAATAACAGTACACCGGCATAGTTGTAAAAGAAAATTATAAATGAAAAAAGAAATGAATAAAAAGACAAAAATATAAGAAACATAGGAATATATAAGAGAAATGAGAAAGGCTATCTATGCCGATGTAAGAAAATGAGAACTGTGAGGTGCTGTCTTGTCCTGTTCTGGTTTTGTTATGTTTTTCCTTATCCATATGCTTCCCTGTCTCGTGTCTGTTAGCCACGCCTTGTCTCCGCCCTCGTCACCTGTCCCTCACTTCCCGTCTCCTCCCTGCATCAGGTGTTCCTTGTTTAGTGTTCCTACTTATTCTCGTGGGTTTGTCTTAGTCTTTGTCGGTTATTTGTCTTACCTTTTACCTCATTTGTCGTGAGTACCTTAGTCTTGCCATATGTACCTTAGCTTTGTTGTGTGTGCCCTGTCGGTGTCACCCTGCCGTTGTTCCGTATTTTGGTTCTAAGTCTTTGTTTGTTTTCTTAGTTTATGTTCCTTAGTTGTGTTTTCGTTTTATTTTAATCTGCCCCTTTTTTGAATATAGCCATTTGCTGCACTTGCTTCCTAAATACCCACACAATTCGTGACAAGAACGTTATAAAAAAAATGTATATTAAGAAAAAATATAGAAGTATATTAAAAAATATGTAAAATATTTAAGTGTAAAAAGTGTAAAAATTGCAGAAGTCACACAGAGTAATGATAAATAGCTGTGGGATCATAGCAAAAATAAGTGATTGTAAGTAATTATTATTGCACAACAGGTAATTATAAGTCATTATTGCAGAGGTAATAAGTAATTTGTTTTAAATAGTTGTAAGTAATTATTGCACTGATTTCTTTCACAGTCATTTTACTCTGATTTGAATCTTTGACACCAAAACAAATGTAAAAATGCACAAGTGCAGATCTGAAAACATCAATATGGAATGCAAACTGAAGGTAACTCACTATGAAAGTGAACATGTAATTGCTTAATTACATCTCGAACCTGATTCCTAAGGGTTAAGATGTATGTACATGTGCATGCAATCTGAGTGTCCTTGCAATGTTCCGCTCATCAAAGTGCACTGCCTACAATAGCTCTCCACTCTGAGGTAATCTTCCACACAATCAGAGGAAATACCAACACGTCTAGCAAACTGCCACTTCAGCCCAAAATAGCAGGATGGATGTGCCCTGCTTGGCTGTCCAGTTCATTGTCCAGCACAAGCTGACTGTTGCCTTCCACTGTTCCTAAAGTAAGTTGAAACAGCCTTTGCCTTTCATACAGCGGTCAATAAGCTAACGTCCATCAACTGCCCGATAAAAGATCCATCGCATGAATTTTGCCTGAAAAACAGTTCTCCTCTATTGTGCAGAGCACTCAAGGCTGGTATGGCTTGGAAATATGAGAAGATTCTCTTACTGCGTGGTTTACAGTGCTTGGTTAAAAGGCAGGATGGGATAGGAAACGCCCAGAATAGAGGTTCATGGGAAAATAAGTCTGGAATTATTAAAATAGCATGGTGTAGACCTATGGTTTGGGGTTTAAGATACTCATAATGAGCGCTTTCATGCATGCAAAGGCCCCTAGTCTCTGCAGATTCCCTTATAGCTCAGCCACAGAAAAGAAAAGCACGAGCCAACACAGTTAGACAAAGAAAACAGTGCTTTTGTAGTATTTCGGAGTTACTTTTGTCAGTGAACTTCAGTGCGCTGAAGCTGACATGCAAGACGACTTCTAAGGACAGTTACAGCCACAAGCTGTAAACAGTCAAAACAGCTGAGAAAGACGTTAACGGCCTCCATGTGTGCGAAAGAGTTTTACAGAGCAACGCTGTGTATTTTACACCGTTGGAGTAACCACAGTCAGATTGTGCGGTAAAAAAATTCAGAGATAAACTCTCTGGGATTCATTAGTTGCTGCAGGGCTGAACGGCAAATCTAATCCACGCCAGCCTCCCCTTCAAATGGGGGGCATGATCTGCGGAATCAGCTGCCCGGGTCTGATACTAATTGCTTGGGTTTGAAAGAAACCACATCCTGACGCATGGAGATGTGGGCAAGGAGGCCAACATGAAAGGAACTTCACAGAGAGTGTGCCTAGCCATGGCCAGCTATGCCATTTTCCCATCATCCACCACTTCCTGGAGCCAAAAGCACATGTGGTCTGCAGGAAGTTGGGTTGTGCAGGAAGGATCAAGGATCAGTTCGGCTCCTCCGGGCCCTCACTCTCTCACTCTCTCTCTCTCTCTCTCTCTCTCTCACTCACACACACTTTTAGGATGTGTCAGTGTAGTGAGGGCAAGACAAGGGCAAGATTATGTCTAAAACATCAGTTTAAGACCATTTCAGGTTTTCTTCTCAAACTGTAGTGAGCGAGAGTTATCTTGGAATGTTTCAGTGGGTTCAACCTGGCACGTTTTGAACTACATTGTCTGCACAGCTACATTTCTTTACATATTTAAAGAAACAGTTCAGTGAAAAATCACAATACGCAGGACAGACTTGGCTGTGGTTTAGGGCTTTTGTGGTAAAGAATCTGGGCTATTGGGTGACTACTGACTTCTAGTGTTTGTTAGCAATATGTAGCCCCAGTAGCAAGCGCAGGAAGCAAAGTTTGGACACCACGTATGTCTTGGCTGGTCAGCTGCAGCTGAGGTAAATGGAAAATTGTGTAAATTTGATTTCTTGTCACACTATTTCTTTAAAACTGAACCACTAAACCTTAGAATATTTTCTAAAAGCAACACCACCCTGCTCAGTACTAGCTGCTCTCTTTCTCTCTCTGGAGGTATGAACTTAAAACTTGAAAAAAGTTATTTTTCAAAATGCAAAAAAAAAAAGTCTTTGATACATCACGTGAACCGTTATTTAACTGACAAAAATACAAGGAAAAGATTCTAGCAACTTAATTGTATCTTGTAAATATACACACATGTAGAATTGAATGGCTGCAACACACTCATTAAGAAGGGATGGAGTCAAAATACGATTGAAAAGTGCACAAAATTCAATTATTCATGTATACTACTCAAGGTTTGGAAGACAAAATTAAGGATGGGTCGTGGCTCACCCCATGTACCAACATTTGTGAGAGAATTGTCAGATCAAAAGGAATATTTCTCAAAGAAAGACTGTTGAGAATTGAAGTCTTTCAAAATATATGGTACATACTATTGTGAAAAAATAGAGATTTCAAAGATATACCACCATGCTACTGTGACAAATATAGCCACCTGAGCTCAGGAGAAAGCCATTGTCATTTTACACAGTCTCTGGGATGTTCTAGTTATGGCCAGTCATGTTACTGGACTGTTGCCAATTGATCTAATTATTTGTGAGATATTCCACAAGGTGAGATGTATCTTTTTTAAGCATTAAACAACTTTTCAGTCTTTTTGTAATGAATGGTGGTTCTTGGAAGTAGGTGCAAGCAGGGTGGCTTTTAAAGGTTTTATTTGACTATGAAATACTAAGACAAAATACAAACATAACACACAAACATGAAACTTACTGAAAAACCAAAGAACGCAGCATAGAGACATAAACGTAGACCGTACAAGAAACAAAGACCAGACACCAGACTACAAAACACAAGGGCTTATATAGGGAGACAAGACAATATACACCTGAGCAAGGGAGGAGTCAAGAAATGAGGGCCAGGTGAACAGGGAGGAGCTAAGGTGGGACTAAAACAGGGCTAAGACAACATCGCATTGTGTGTCCCAATATATTTCCAAGGGTACCTCAGTAGTGCCCAGGCTGCAACCCTCAGGTCCTAAGAGCAATGTCCTAACCACTAGGCCACTACTGCCACAAAGGGGGAAAACAAAGCAATGTAAAACAAATGTAAAAACATTTACCCACCTAAAAGTGCTGACAGAGGACAATTGGGCACATTTAGCCAGTAAGGTTCATTTAGCTTTAGTTCTCCAAAGGTAAAGAATAATGAATACTGCAGTCTTTATTTTTGCTAGATGTCTTTTATCCAACACCATTTTTCAGAATTGAAATTTCCAGAATTGAACAGCCTAGATGATGAGGTATATCCAACTAAAGGAGCTAATTTTGGACACCAAACATGTCTTGATGATCCGCTATATTTGGTTTGGGGAAGAATAGTGTAAATGTGGTTTTTTTTAACTTAAATATTCCTTTAAACGTCAAGCCAGGAGGCACAGTCTTTAATTCTTTGCACACAAACTCACTCTCTATCTGTTGTAATTACAGAGAACATGCTTACTGAAACCATCTGGCTTACAGTTTCTGTTTACAGTGATCGAAGAAGTGGTGCTTACTGAAGATGCGAGAAAGAAGGAGCAGCTGAGCTCACCGAGGAACAGCACTGAGAGGAAAAAGCTCAATGAATGCTCATTATGATCGTTTGTATGTTCTTTGTTTCTGTAATCATTTCAAAGCACTAAGCTAAGGATCAGCCTTAGCATCGATTCCAACTGTCGCAGGTTCACTTGGTCATGGTTATTTTTTTCTTCACTTTTATTTACCACACAGGCACTTGACATGGATCCGGGTAATAAAGTTAAATCACCTATATCGCC
The DNA here is from genome assembly GCA_037974385.1 of Arnoldichthys spilopterus. Taxonomy (NCBI): domain Eukaryota; kingdom Metazoa; phylum Chordata; class Actinopteri; order Characiformes; family Lepidarchidae; genus Arnoldichthys; species Arnoldichthys spilopterus. The sequence continues at coordinate 3,897,712 of JBBPDA010000105.1, forward strand.
TGCTTTTCCCATTTGAAAAAAATGGCATCATCAATTCTTTATTTAATCATGTTATTTGTATTATTTGTTGTATTACTATAAACATTTTTTTGTGTTCACATGTCAGTGTATTTTCTTGTATGATAAGGCCATAGCACACAACTACAAGAATGCAATGATTTGTAAATTACGTAAATTCAAATTTAAAAGAAAATATATCAAAGACAAAACCTAAGAAAAAATTGTAATTTACTATTAAATGTCAGCAAATTGGGCATGTTAACCATCAGCTGTTCTTTTCAACCATCCAGTTGTCCCATTCTTGCCCGATGTCGACTTTCCTCTTTCGATGCTTTGTTTTTGTTCTATTTCCAAAGAAATTTGGGTTTATATGTTCCACCTACAGGAGGTTCTAACCAATGGCAGATAATCACTTCATTCTAATTCTAAGCACATGAAGATGCACAAAATAATATATATGTAAGAGTGTTACTTTTTCCATTGGACTGATCTGTCATTTTATTTTACTTACTTAATGTCCATTTTTTACTTCTTATTTGTTGTAATATCATCACCTTTATCTGTTGGCACTCTATCAAACATGGGGAAATCTTCTAATATGTTGAACCAATTAAACAATTACCATGGGATGTACTTATTTTTTCACAAGCGAATGATCGAATGAAAAAAAGAACATGTTTCACAGCTTTATACGGACCATATCGTTCTTGCCTGCATAGGAGCCTTGCATTGCCCTAGTGAAGTAACTGACCTGTTGAAGTGTAAAGGCCCAGGACTTTGTCGAGACACTATAAAGTGTAAAGCAGAGGTACAATGTAAGTGACTGATGTCACACTGTATTTGTGGACACAAACCACCAACCACAGACTGACAGCTTGTGGGACATTTCAGGACCAGTTCCAGCTGTAACATGACACTGTTAGCTCAAATGTTCAATGAGGGCTGCCTCTATATGAATTTAATATAAATTTATTTCAATACTAAAAAAAAGGAGGGACTGCAGGGACAAATCACTGTGTTCATGTATCCATGGCTTCTGAACGGTCAGTTTAGGGTCACTGGCGACGTCAAGAAGACGTCAAACGGCACTGATCTTTCTACGGGCGTCTAAAAACAGGCTGCTTACGCCATATCAAATTAAAGACTAGAGAAAACTACATTAAGACTTCACTTTAGTATTACATAGTATTTACCAGCAGAGTCAAAAACCCAAGCAAGTGGAAAGCTTTGGTCTGACCACCGCTGGCCCTGAACTTTTAATAACTGCTTAATTTGTAGTTTCTCATAATTGTATGTTTCTTAATACCGCACACTTCAATCGGAGCTTAATTGGACCAAAACGATGTTTAATCAGAGGATAGAAAATAGAAAACGACAAGTGTGAGCAGGCAACAGGGCGAAGTAGCAGGATGAATGGATCAGAATATAAGTGTATAAGGCGAGTCTCCTGTTTCTGCAAGGCCCCTGTGATATTTTACAGTTATTACAACTTTAAACTGTGAGTCCCTGAAGGTTCAGATAGCCTGAAGATGAAAAGAAGCTCAGATTCGTTGGTGGCGCTGTTCCACTGAGTGAGAAATGAGGACAGAGACTTCTAAATAGGTTTTATGGCTGCAACCTTAGGGAAAATGGCCTTGTTTCCTTATATGGAAAGCCTGGCCTAAATATCCTCCCCGGCTTACCGTCTGAATATGATCTGACACGCAAGGGGTCTTACACAAGTCCTAACATCAAACGCTCTCAGGCCAGGCAGCTTGTGTGAGCGCAGTCATGTAAAACTTCAATGAACCATTGAGAAGTGACATAAGACGTATTTCATGCTGCTGGGACAGAAGTGCGATTACAGGATGACTGTTGCATGCAGGGACAGTGGAGTAGTGCGACTTGAAGGAAAAGCGTAGTTTAGTGTTTAAAGCTATCTTTCCGGATAAGCTAATAGGTTGTATAGTGCAATAAACCTAAGGAAATACTGAGCATTTGAATTTTTTTACTCATGCCATATTTCAAAAAAAGTTAACAGTTAAAGTCTACTTGACTTGTTGACGTTACTGAAAAACTTATTGAGCAAAAAGTTTGAATACTCCATATTACTCCCTATCAAACCTATTAGCTTATCCTAAAAGACAACTTACAGTGGCTTAATTCTTCTGACGTGTTGACAGTCAAGTGGTTGTGCTGCCTTATGCCCCAGGATGCCCTCATGTCTGTGCTTCTTTCTAGCTCTCCCCTTTA
>JBBPDA010000105.1:3951921-3965091 GCA_037974385.1 Arnoldichthys spilopterus
TTTGTCATTGTGAACACACTCAAGCACCACAACAAAATGTGACCTCTGCATTTAACCCATCACACTTGCACACATGGAGGGTAGCCATCAACAGCACCTGGGGAGCAGTGTAGTGGGATGTACCTTGCTCAAGGGTACCTCAGAGTTGCCCTGGCCGGAACTCGAACCTGCGACCTTCAGGTCTCAAAGGCAGCATCCTAACCACTAGGCCTCCACTGCCCTATCAGTTTAAATAATTACATAACTAGAAAAAATAAAACAAGCAAATGCTGATGAATCTTCCATCATTATATCAAGTCTTCATGTCCATGGTGGACCATAGCGTTCCTTTCTCCTATTAGGGCCACAGTTACTAACCATAATGATGCTCCTCTTCTAAATCTTCTGTCATTAGATGTTATGTCAGGTTTTCTTTAAAAATGATGGTCGTTATACTCGATTAGATGAGTGTCATCATCAAGGACAAAGAGCATCCACCTTCTTTGTGAAGCAGTCATACTAGAATATCACCCTGTACAGACGTCCAGACATCCACAGCTGTCTGTTTAAGGGACATAAGGAGCAAATGTGTAGTGCAAAACAAGAACTTCATCTGTCAGACACTCAACCTTTTATCTGTATGAAATAATATTTTTGCCTCTTTGGCTGGGCAAGAAAGCAGAGGTTTCTAAAGTAAACAGCTGATGTGTAATGTTGTTTGTCCTATTCACACTGATTTTCATTCACGCATGAGCACGGTGATTTCAGAGAGCAGTTCCAAACTGAAGTTTTGAAATGGACATGAGAAATTCAGACACACCTTAATTCGGCAAACTGCAGAACCTAATCTTAATCAGCTTCCTTTCTACAGCGTGTTTCATACATGAAAATGCAGTGCTTCATAAATGTTCAAATAGAACAAGACAAAAGAGCAGCGAAAAGAAAAGGATGAAAAAACCAACACAATTATCAAAGAGAAAAAGTTGCGTGGGCCTGTATGAGCTGTGCCACATTTCCCATGACTATATACATGAATAATTCATTGTAGTTAAAGAATAATTCATCATAGTTTTTAAACAATCAGTTGTAGTTAATGATTCGTGGTATTTCCTGAATTATACATTGTAGTTTTTTTTATCATATTTTTGTAGTTATTAAATAATAATTCATACTAGTTACAGCATAATTCATAGTAATGATCAAATAATTTGCAGTAGTTACTAAATAATTTATTACCAGGGAACAGAGTACAACTTAGAGAGACACAGAGAGAGAGAGAGCGAGCAATGGCTTGATGAGATGCTAAAAAGTATGTATTTAGTGAGTTGCCATGGCAGCCCTGACCCATGCTCTTTCATACCCATAATTAGGGGGTTTATAAATAGGACTTTATGTGGCTGGAATAGAGGAGTTAATAATACATAAAAACCTGCGGAGTTCAGTCTGAACAGACATAACACAGCTCACCTTAAAGACGGATGCAGAATAAGATATTGTGATATTGAGACTTTAGATATTGTGATTTGGCTCAGGAAGCACATTTAAATATGCAATTTCTGCTACTTTTATTTTGCAATTTCAATATATATATATATATTGACTGTGACATAAAATTGCATATGTATATATTTGATGACTGAAACATATTGAAAAATCTTACAGCAGAGGCATGTTTACCACTGTGCACTATGTTTACCTTTCTTTTAAATACCACTTTTTAATAGTTTGGGAACTGAGGAGACTAAATGTAGCAGTACTGGAAGTGCAATTTTTGTCAATGTTGTTTCTTAATACAAGACATTTCTGCAATTGAAAACTAACAAACTAAACCTGAAATTCTTTCACAAAGTTTGGCCAAAGCCATGACCCACATTTTTACTCACTTTTATATCCAATCATGTTCCCCTCATCTGTTCATTCTGCTCACCTGCTGACTGTGGAATGTTTCAAAACTGCAAAGGTTTCCCCATTACAAATTATATATATATATAGGTCTTTTTGTGCTTTTGTTGAATAAAGGTTTTTAAAAAACAAATTGCTCACTTCATATTATTGTGTATGCATGTGTGTATGTGTGTGTGTGGTGGCTGATGTGTGCATATGCATGTTTGTGTGTGTATCTTAATTGGCCTTTGGGGGAAGGTGAGCAGGTTAATGAGGATGTTAATGTAGATTTAAGAAACAGGACAGAAAATAAAGAGTACTGTGGGTGTCCTGGAGGAATCCATTAGAGCTTCTGTCTTGACATAACAGCAACATTCCCTAACCACAGCTGGCCAGCATTCACTCCTAATGAGACAGACCTCATATGCTCTTAATGCGACAGTTTGATTGAAAATAAAATTACATGAACAGTTATGCCCTTAGCCCAAACACAGGTGATCAGCAGCATATTGGTGTCAAAAGTTTGTTTGTTTATTTTTGTGTTGGAGTTATGTTATCCATGTATGTAATAAGTAATGAAAAATGTTCCCTGGTGCCTTTTTTTCTAAGAAATGCTGTTATGAAGTCACAATCAGATGAGTTTACCACTGTATCAGAAAGACCCACTGTTACTACAGTACAAGGACTGCTCTACTAATACCACACCAAATTTAGGAAATAATCATTTTAAAGGGTCCTTATGATGGAAAACTAAATTCCCATTTGAGGTAGTGTGTAAGCACTATGTACATCGCTCTGGGCAAGAGTGTTTGCCAAATGCTGTGAATGCAAATGTAAATGAAAACATTTCAAAAACCTTTCCATATCATTTATTCTGCAGGGCAAATGATCCATATATAGACACTGAACTGGAAAAAAATATGCTTCAAATTGCTAAAATGCTTTTGTTATGTCCCAAAAAACAATGCATTGAGAGTAACAAAAATCTAGTCTATCTATGGGATAAACAGAATGTTAGAAAAGGCTGTGTAAAAATGATGTATCATTTTTAATAAACAACACAACATAAATATCAGAAATACAAGAATAATGTAAGACACTGGGCCTTTAAATGTAGTTTGGAATGTTACAGAACAGGGGTGCCCAAATCCAGGCCTGTAGGGCCAGTGTCCAGCACAAACTGGTAGTTACCTTCCCTAACACACTCAGTAATCTGGTAGCTGATAGGTGAGTTGAACCAGTTGTGTTTGAGCAGGTACATCTCGTAGATTTGGGCATCCCTGCCATAGAAAATGAGAATGTGTAATGACACAACACAAAGAAATGTGTGAAATTTGAATGACATGTGGACTGAAACACTGCTAAAAGTGGAAGCACGTTTTGTTTAGTTGAAAGGCAAAAAGAGCTTCAGTAGTTATTTACTTGTTACTTGTTAGCAATATTAGCCTCATAGCTCCAGTTTTGCTCCAATCTGATTGGTTACTGAACCAGTTCTTTAAATGATGTTCAAGAGGTAGAAAAGAAGATACATGTGAATGCAGAGATGCAACATACAGGATACATAGCGTACAGGTTAAATATGTGTTCACTCCATGTCTTTCTGATGGAAATATGTACGGTTTGTAAGAAGGACTCCGGCTGTTTCGCAATGAAAAGCCCGCAGCCTATTAATAAATGCTCGAGAGCTGTTAAGGCAGGGACGAGAGATCTATTAGCATGTGCTTGTTTATGTAGCAGCGGATCAAAGAGTTCCTGGGTGGTGCTTTTCTTCTGAAAAGCGATCGAGACGGCGTCCAGGCCGGGGTATTAGGAGACACGGTAATGGGCTGAAGAGAAGAATTATAAAAACAGAAAGAAAGACACACTGACAGCGGCTTAGGCTGACGTTAATCACCAAAGATAAAGCGCTCGCCTGTCCAACGTTTTGTTGCCTATGAAAAGCCTTGTGAATTTCATCTTACTCTGACAGGTGTGCTAATGCTAGGCCATGGTGAACTTCTTGTACTGTTCTTGCTGGTACATTTGTCATCTAAGGAAGAAAATGTGGCCTGTAACTGATAGTGGCTTAACACTTCTTTCTCCTTATCAGGCCCTCCTGCCACTGACCAATACCAAGCAGCCCATCAAGTCCCCCCACCCCCAAGTCCCTTTTGTCAAAGAACCTAATTAAATCATGCTAATGCCTGTATTCCCTGGATATGACTGGCTAGGCGGATTTGAGCCCGGCCAATTACGGGGTTAATAAGACCCTAGGTAATAAAGTTTCAGTGTCTTTCATACATATTAAATGAAGCCAGAATCTCTAGTACAGAAAGAGCGAAATGAGGAGATTTGAAGGGTTTCTTTCCACCTGGCATCACAAGCCCAGATTGGACAGACACAGGTATAAGATATTACCCCAAATCAGAAAATGTTGGGACGGTATAGAAAACACAAATAAAAAAAGAAAGTAGTGATTTTTTAAATTTACTTTGACTGTATTTCATTGCAGACAATATGAACACAAAATATTTCATGTTTTGTCTGGTCAACTTCATTTCCTTAGTAAATATACATAATTTCCTGTCATTCAGACCTGCAACAAATTCCAAAAAAAGTTGGGACAGGAGCAATTTAGGGCTAGTAATGAGGTAAATTGGTTAAATAATGATGTGATTTGAAACAGGTGATGTCAACAGGTGTGATTTTAATTATGATTTGGTACAAAAGCAGCATTCAAGAAAGGTCTAGTCCTTTAGGAGCAAAGATGGGCAGAGGATCGCCAGTTTGCCAACAAATTTTTGAGAAGATTATGGAATTGTTTAAAAACAATGTTCCTCAAAGAAAGATAGGAAGAGATTTGGATATTTCACCTTCAACAGTGCAGAACACAATTAAGAGATTCAAGGAATCTGGAGGAATTTCAGTGCGAAAAGGACAAGGGTGCAAGCACTAGCTGAACAACCGTGATCTCCGATCCCTCAGGCGGCACTGCATCAAGAATCGTCATTCATCTATAAGTGATATCACCACATGGGCTCAGGACGACTTTGGCAAACCTTTGTCAAGTACCACAATACGTAGTTACATCCACAAATGCCAGTTCAAACTGTACTGTGCCAAAAGGAAGCCCTATGTTAACAGTGTCCAGAAGTGCTTGAGAAGGGCTCAGAGGCATCTGGAATGGACCATCACACATGTGGAAACATGTACTGTGGTCAGATGAATCAGTATTTCAGGTATTTTTTTGAGAGAAATGGAAGCCCTGTGCTCCGGACCAAAGAAGAAAAGGATAATCCAGAATGTTATAAGCAACAAGTCCAAAAGCCAGGGTCTGTCATGGTAAGGGGTTGTGTCAGTGCCCTTGGCAAAGGTAACTTGCACTTCTGTGAAGGCGCCATTTATGCCATTAAGTACATAGAGATTTTGGAGCACAAAACATTCCACATTTTGGAGGCTGCCTTCAAGAAGACATCTTTTCCAGGGACGCCCATGAATACTTCAACAAGACAATGCAAAACCACATTCTGCACACATTAGAAAGTCCTGGCTGTGGAATAGGGTACAGGAACTTGACTGGCCTGCCTGCAGTCCTGACCTGTCTACAATAGAGGATGTGTGGTGCATTTTGAAGCGCAAAATGCGACAATGAAGACCCCGTACTGTTGCCCACCTTAAGACTTGTTTGCAGGAAGAATGGGACAAAATTGGAAACACTTCATCACATGGTGTCTTCAGTCCCTAAACGTCTTTAAAGTGTTGGAGGAATGGCAACATTACAAAGTGGTAAATTTTACTTTTTTTTGCAATGTGTTGTCTGAATGACAGGAAAGGATGTACATTTACAAATGAAATGAAGTTGACCAGACAAAACATGACATATTGTGTGTTCATATTGTCTAAAATGAAATACAAGTCAAAGTAATTTTTTTTAAAATTATTTTAAAAATCACTACTTTCTTTTTTTATTTGTGTTTTCCATACCGTTCCAACGTTTTTGATTTGTGGTTGTAATATAATACCTGATATACAATGTATTATAATGTATAATACATTATAACAAAATATAATGAGCTATAATATGGCATAATACTGTATTATACAGTGTATCACTGTAACACAGTATAATATAGGGTAATACAGTGTATTACAGTATAATACAGTGTATCACAGAGTAATGCAGTATAATACAGAATATCACAGCAATGCAGTATAATACACTGTGTCACAGTGTAATACAGTGTATCACAGTGTAATATAGTATAATACAGTGTAATACAGTGTATCGCAGTGTAATACAATATAATACAGTGTATCACAGTGTATTACAGTATAATACAATAATAATGTGTAATACAGACTACAGCAATTAAGAAAATAAGTACATTTGACACCAGTCTATTACAGATTGCGCTGTGAGGATGCTAAAATGTCTATATGACTGTAGTGTGAATGAATGCTGAATTCTGAAGTTGTTTTTACAGCAGATGCTGAGTGTGTGTCATGGAATCTTGTCGTGCACATAGCAGGTAGACCTCCAGACCCCTTGTCTATCCTGACTGGGACTCTCTCCCTCTCTCTCTCTCTCTCTCTCTTTTACACACACACACACACACACACACACACACACACACACACACACACACACACACACACACACACACACACACACATACACTCAGCATCTTTGTTAATAGAGAATGACAGTTGCTGAGAGGAGAGCAGCTTCACATTTCCACCAGCACTTTCTATGACCTGAAGATGTCACACATCTCCTTGGGGGAATGGGGTGGGAGAAAGGAAGAGAGATAGACAGAAAGAGAAAGGGACCTAGTCAGGACAGACAGACAGGCTGGAAGTGTACCTGCTATGGGCACACACCCCAACTGGGGGGCGTGTGTGTGTGTGTGTGTGTGTGTGAAGGGGGGTGGTGGTGGTTGGAAAACCTTAAACAAATAATGATAATGAAGACACCCAGGTATATCTCAGTATACTGCAAAGTACCTTGGACTGATTTCGCCAGATTCAGCAACAATGTATTCAGACAGCTCCACTTCATCCCACTGCTGTTCACCTTCACAGCCAAGCTGATCCTGTAGTCCACTATAAGCATCAGCCTGATACAGACTGTTCTCTTTAACCTTACACATCATTCCCAAAACATGGAATCAAATGTTTCCAGTATATAGTGTAATAATAATAATAATAATAATAATAATAACAATTGTTATTATTATTATTATTATTATTAGTAGTAGTAGTAGTAATAGTAGTAGTAGTAGTAGTAGAAGAAGAAGAAGTAGTAGTAGAAGTAGTAGTAGTAGTAGTAGTAGTAGTAGAAGAAGTAGTAGTAGTAGTAGTAGTAGAAGAAGAAGTAGTAGTAGTAGTAGTAGTAGTAGTAGTAGTAGAAGAAGAAGTAGTAGTAGTAGTAGTAGTAGTAGAAGAAGAAGTACTAGTAGTAGGAGGAGGAGGAGGATTGTTGTTGTTGTTGCTATAATAATAATAATAATAATAATAATAATAATAATAATTAGTAGTAGTAGTAGTAGTAGTAAAAGTAGAAGTAGTAGTAGTAGTAGTAGTAGAAGAAGAAGTAGTAGTAGTAGTAGGAGGAGGAGGAGGAGGGGGAGGATTTTTGTTGTTGTTATTATTATTATTATTATTATAGTTTCACAAAATGTTATTGAAAACAACATAAAAACATAATTCATATATTAATCTTAATACTAAAACATATTTCTTCAACAAAACTAAAACTAAAATAATCTATTATCAACGATTAACTAATATTTTTGATAGTTATTAACATACTACTTCTACTACCACTAATAATAATAATAATAATAATAATAATAATAATAATAAAAACAACAATACAATAATAATTATAATGATGCATTATGGTTAAATCACAATATTGCTTTTTAAATATTATGTCTGTATTAACATTTATCGCATAAATATTGTTATACATCTGTACCCACATATAAATGAATATTCATTTTAATTCATTTTAAATGTACTTATCATTACTGTTATTGTTAACATAGAGTGGAGAATATTTTCTGAACATTTCTAAAAAGAAATAGAGAGAGAAAGAGAGAGCTTGTTTCGGGAAGGTGGTGGTGGTGGGGGGTGTCTCTCCTTCACTGCACATCATAATGAGACCTTCCCTGTTTAATTAATGCCATGAGAATATTAATTCTGACCAAATCAATTTAGCGAGGGGTGATTTTTGTCAAAGCTATTCCCTTAGTAAGAGGAAATAAACATAAAGAGGAGAATGAGCTGGATGCTTATTATTGCGCGTGCATTATTTCATGGGGCCCTGCGTTCCCTGCTGACTCCAACTAATTCTAATTAAGACTAATTAAAGTCTCGTTTATGAGAACCCCTGTGATAGCTATGCAAACATCCAGGATGGCACCCGCTCGCATGATAATGACCTCTGTCCTGCTAGTTAAATTAAGACCCGCTCCTCAGCAATTAGGACCACCTGACCCACCAGGGCCCTGTGTGTGTGCGTGTATGTGTGTGTATATTATGTCTGTGTTTAAGGAGGAGCAGTGCGGCTGGGATTCTTACTCAATTCCCCCAATTACTCACAGGAACCTCTAATGACCAGCCTGTGTGAAATTCACTCTGCCTGACAGGCAGATAACATCTCAATTGTTAGCAGTTTACTGCCCAGAGCCACCTGTCACATATAGTGAAAAATACTACCAAAATTTCAGCATGATTCAACACTTAAGATATAAACAGTCATTCAGTGGTCTGGTGTAAAATGGGCTAGTCTAGAGAAATAAACAGCATCAGAATTGTTTAAAGTTGTGGTGATAGGAACCAGACGTCTGAAAAGTTAGATGTGTCTAAAACCTTCTACATAGAAAGATATCAAATGGAAAAATAATTAATATTCTGCCTGATACCTGATGCATGAACTTTCTGATAGTTTGCTAGTCTATGTGTAGTAAATAGAATTATTATATTTGTGTTGTAGACACTGTGACTGCTGGTTACCATCACCACCACTATAAAGTTAAAGTGACTTTAAAAAAGACTTTAAAGTTATTTGTCATTGTAAACACACTCAAGCACCACATTGAAATGCAACCTCTGCATTTAACCCATCACACCTGCACCAGCGGGCAGCTATCAACAGCGCCCGGGGAGCAGTGTAGTGGGATGGTACCTTGCTCAAGGGTACGTCAGTAGTGCCTGGGTTGGGACTCGAACCTGCGACCTTCAGGTCTTAAAGGCAGTGTCCTAACCACCAGGCCACCACTGCCCTATTTTTTTTCAAGTGAAGTGAAAAGAAATATAAAGACCCATTTAACCAAACCACCCTGAATGTTAATGCTTTACACATATATACAGTCATGTATATTTGATTTTTCAAAATCAAACATACCTCAATCTTTGATATAGGATCTTTATATAAAGGAGATAATAGTACTCCAACATAATTTAAATAAACAAAAAAACAGATCAGTCACATGAAAAAAGAGAACCTCTTGGCTCTTGGTGTTCTCTTGGCTATTTAAGTGTGTGGTGTCATCATTTTAAAATCTAAAGATTAGAAACAAATGTCTATGAAATGTTAATTCACATAAACCTTTATTTAATTGATAAAAGTACAAATAAAAAATCAATTGTTTTACTGAACAACCTAATTGTATTTTGTAAATATACACAAAAACTGGACAAAAATTACTGCATATTGAAAAATATCCCAAGTTTCCTGGAAATGGAGTTTGTAGTTACAGTGGGCTGAGACTTTTTGTGTTTTGTTTTTATTAATGTTACTTATCTGAAACATGCACATAGGCTTTTGAAAAGGGCATTTTAAATACATATATATTTGTAAATGCAATGTCAGTCAAACACAAATGGCACCCCAGTCAGGGAACGACTCATAAATCATCCATGGGTCTAAACGAGTGTAGGACTTCCAGCACTTTCCCAACATAACTTCCTGTCATAGAATCAGCCCCCACCTTTTCACCTCATGGCTATCGACCCTGTTCTGCTGATGACGTAACTGCTCAACTTGGCTGTGTTGACACAGTCCACTCCCTCAGCAGACATATTGTTCCTTCTTTTTTGTAGAAAAAAAGACTGCCAGTATTCAAAGGCTGCTGCTGTTAATAATAATAGGAATAGCAATACAAACACATGGCTTAACACTTGCAAGAAATACGATGGCTCACAATACTGGCGCCAAGTTATAGGGCTCTTTTTTCAAGTAACATTAGCAGCTAGGCTATTAATAGCAGTAGTCAGTGGTTACACCTTCCATAGATAGATTCTAGGCATAGATTTGGGGAAGTAGGCTCTATATCACTTTTCACAGTTCTTTCAGTCTGAACAACTTTTCAGCTCTGATTTATGTCTTGGGTCATGCGAGACTCATAAATAACTTGAAGAACTACCCTTTACTCCAGCCATGCATTAATGAGCCTTGGGCATGGTTGACTCTTTGACAGTTCACCTCTTGTCCATCCTTGGATCACCTTCATCATCTAGCCATCACAGTAAGACCTTTGTCAAAGTGTGTCAAACCTTATGCTCACCCAATTTTCCTGCTTTTAACACAACAACTTTAAGAACTGACTGTTCACTTGCTGCCTAATACCCCTTGGTAGGTGCCCCTGTAACAAGATGAGATAATCAGTGTCATTCATGCTGTCAGTGGTTTTAATATTTTATAAATATATATATTCTTCCCTGAGTGGGTGTAGCTGAATAGCTTGGGTGGGGGTGGGGTAAAGCTGTGTTTGGGGGGGTTCTCATATTTTGTAGCACTGTAGTTATAGTAAGATATTAACTGTAAAATGATTTACAAAGTTTTCACTAACCAACCTAAATGTATTTTACAGTTATTAACAAATTTGGAATTTGATACACTGAAAATATTTTGGGACAGATGCATGTTTAGCACTGTATTACATCAACTTTCCTTTAAATTACACTTTTTTAATAATTTGGGAACTGATTAAACTACTTGTTGCTGTATTGTGAGTGAAATGTTTGCCCATTCATGCTTGATACAAGACTTCAGCTGCTTAACAGTTCATCATTGCTGTTGTATGTTTCTCCTCTTCATGATGCACCGTACATTTTCAATAGGAGATAAATCTGGACTATGTATGAACCTGTTAAGCACATGTGCTCTGTGTCTAGAAAGCCACACTGTTGTTGAGTGTGCAGGATGAGGCCTGGCATTGCTAAAACAGCCACAGATTTCCAAGGAAAAAATGTTGCCTTGATGACAACAAAATATCACAAAATGTCCCAACCTTTTTCCAGAATTGATGTTGACTGAATTCATCACATAATTGCATGTCTATGTAAGTTCTGATATAGAATTTGAATACTATTTCTACTTACATGATTTCACTCCACACGTGCTTTGCCTTCACAAATCGAATATCTTCTTTTGACATTTGCTTGTTGTGGAATTTGGCCGGTGGTGTAATAATGTGGGTGGTATTTGTTGTCCTGTTTGTATAGGGCTCTGGTTATGTTTGGTTTTCCTCCGCTCCCCCTTTTGGACGCAGATGGGCTTGTTGATGGCAGTGTTCTGATATTGCTGTGTGTTCCCCCGTGCTTTGCCTAAATATCATACTGAAAGGCTCTGGGGGAAACCCCCTCATGTCTAAGACAAGCCACGGTATGCGCTTACCTGAAACCCCCAGTAGTCCATGACAGCTCTAGTTAATTCTCTGACAACATCCTTGGAATATCAGAGTGAAAAACCATATAGGGCAAGCAAATTCTGAATACATGTTAGGGATGCTGCAAAGAGTTCAGTCTTTTTTTTTTTTTACTTGTACACGATCTCTCTTTTCAAGACTTATGTCTTGTACCACTGCATAATATGCTCTATTACTTTACACAAGTGTTCTGTATTTTATAGTATACAGGGTAAATATGAGAGTAGAAGGAAAACATGTTTTTGGTCTTTCTGTATTACTATAGCCAGTTCTTTGAGACTGACCGTAAAGACAGTTCATGTACTGTAAAAGTAACTTTTCTTACCAAGTTTTAAGCATAAATGGCAGAATTTATACTTTAATGTCTCTACTGTTGGCCTTTTTGAAACATGGTGATAGTGATAATAAACCAGGCTATAGAACATATGGAAAGAGTTTTAATGCCATGTTCTATGTCCTCCCCAGTAAATGCAATGCTAGAACCTCATACAAACTCAATAAAGTCCATTTTTTGGAAGTTTTTAATGCATAGATTCATTTGTACATGTAAATATATGAAATGTATTTTAATTTCAGTGTGGTATTATTTGCTGTTCTACTGTTTTTTCTAAAATGATGTATCACACATCTTCTTCCCACAAATCACATTCATTTTAAGCATGTTTGATTTCTGTGTTTTGGTAAGAAAGCTTATCTGGTTTAAATAATACAGAATGTTTACATTGTACTTGCTTTACTCTCAGTCTGTATGAGGCTGCCTATGGGGAAAGTTGGAACATTTGCATGTGTTCTGCTTTTGGCTGTACTGCTAGCTTGTAGGTTAGATTGTGCAGCAGTTAGCTCTGCAGACTCACAGCAAGAAGGTCCAGGGTTTGCTTCCTGACTGGATTGTAACCTGTTCTTTCCCAAAAAATGAATGGCTGTTTCATGCTGGTACACCAGGCAGACAAAGTCATTGGTGCAAAATCTCCAGAAAACACTGGGAATTAGTAGGGAAGGACATTGGAGTTGTCACTCAAAGCTCCTGATGACCTTTACTGATGCGCTCTCCTCCCTTTAACAGCAGCAGAAGAAAGAGCTCTAATTGGTATCTAATCTCTTTTTCTTTTTTCCCCCTTATTTCTCAGACGCAGGTAGTGATGTGCCTGTCAGCATCAACACACAAAGACAACAGGCAGAATTAACCTTGTCCTCCAATGACATATAACTACTAGCTATCTGCCACTAGCAAGCAGTTAGTTAACTACGGTACAGGCATATTTTGCAGGACTGCCAGTTCACCCTAAAGGTGAAGTTAATAGGACCTGCTGTTGAAACAAGGGATGGGTCAGTACAGAAGTTCATGGGATATGAAAGAGAAGCAGTTGCCTTTAAATACGTTTAAACGGTAATGCTAATTTTTGCTAGCCTGTCAATTATTTTTTTTGCTAGCCTGTCTATGATAGGCTATGATTTTGTTTTTCAAGGCAAGTCAAATAGGCTTTTATTGTCATATCAACCATATACAATTCACACAGTACACGGTAAAACAAAACGTTCCTCCAGGACCATGGTGCTACATGAAACACAGGACCAAAAACACTACACAACTAACAACATAAAGTGCATTGTG
>JBBPDA010000105.1:3965191-3988679 GCA_037974385.1 Arnoldichthys spilopterus
GGTACCTTCTTCCAGACGGCAGGAGGGTGAACAGTTTGTGTGAGGGGTGAGTTGGGTCATCCATAATGCTGGTGGCTTTGCGGATGCAGTTTGTGGTGTAAATGTCCATGATGGAGGGGAAAGAGACCCCGATGATCTTTTCAGCTGACCTCACTATCCACTGCAGGGACTTGCGCTCCATGACGGTGCAATTTCCAAACCAGACAGTGATGCAGCTACTCAGGTTGCTCTCAATGGTCCCTCTGTAGAACATCGTGAGGATCAGTGGTGGAAGATGGGCTTTCCTTAATCTCTTCAGAAAGTAAAGACACTGCTGGTCTTTCTTGGCTGTGGAGCTGGTGTTCAGGTGAGGTTCTCTGCCAGGTGAACACCAAGGAATTTGGTTCTTGCTTTTGCTTTTGATGACCTCAACGCTTGTGCCGTCAATGTTTAGCGGAGAGTGGTCCCTTGTGGTTTTCCTGTTTTTTTTTTTTTAAAAAAAAGGTTAAAAATAAACAAAAATGTCCGGCAGACAGCCAAAACGAGTGCCGCTCAAGGCCTGTCTGCCAAAGACACAAGAAAAAGAGAGACAGGGAAACCCAAGGACAAAAACCCAAGAGCCTTTACCAAATTACCAGCGCGTCCGGTGTAGCCAACACAAACACACACCTGTACCAGAGACAAGGACTTTGCACCACCTGGTTAGACAACCATGCTTATAAGAGCATTTGCCCCATGTGAAACACATAACCACGATTGACGTAACCATGGCGACATGTCACCCAAGCCTGGTACTAGTAGCTTTGAGGTACCTGTGAGCAAGGTACAAGCACTCCCTGGACTTGCCCACATCAACTGCCCACTGCTCCTACATGGATGGGTTAAATGCAGAGGTCACGTGTCGTTGTGGTGCATAGTGTGGTGTGTTCGCTATGACAAATAATCTCTATACAATCATTATGGAGCTGTGAACTATATACTGCTTATTGTGTCAATTATATTGGGGCAGTGGGAGCTCAGAGAGGGACAAGAAAAGGGTCAACAAGCTGGTCAGAAGGGCTGGTTCTGTCCTTGGCTGCTCCCTAAGCTCCATTGAGGAGGTGGGAGAGAGGAGGATGCTGGTTAAACTGGCATCCATTATGGACAACCCCTCTCACCCGCTGTATGAGACTGTAGGGGCCCTAAGTAGCTCCTTCAGTAACAGACTATTACATCCTGTATGCAAGAAGAAGCGCTACTGCAGGACTTTCCTACCATCAGCCATTAGATTGCACAAAACCTCGGTCAACTAGATAAGGAAAAAAAACAAACAAACAAAAAAAAAACACACAGCTATACTTTCAACTTATTCATAATGCAATGCAATCACTTAGCAATGTGCAATATTTCTGTGCAATATTCACTCATACACTGTTACACCTTTTTTTGTACCAAAAAAACACTTTGGTTACGACTGCATGTTTGTGTGTGTAAATAGTTGTGACGTATTTCCCGTGTTGTGTCCCGTAGCCCCGCCTGTCAGCTGGGAGTCGTTTTGTGTCCTTTAAAACCCTGTGTCTCTGGTCTGTCCTCGTGGTTCTACTGTTGTATTTGCCTATGTCATAGTCTCGTGTGTAACCTTTAGAAGCCCATAGTCTGTGTTCCTTGTTTTATTAGTCAGTGTTTCCGTTTAGTGGTCTTGTTTAACCTTTGTGTTTAATAAACACGTTTAATACAAAAGATCCATCTGCGCTTGCTGCCCGCAACCACGACAATCATTACAGATAGAACCACCCAAGAGGGCAGCAGCGATGGATTTATACAAGCTCAGGGCAGGCATGGTGGATGGCTGGCAGTGCCGAGGTGGTGAGCTGGAGGAAGGGAAGAAAATCCTGGGCTAGCACCGACGAGTGGATAGGTGAGCTAATCTCTCGTTGGTGCAGAGCCTGGTGCGGGTCGTGGGTGGAGTCACCCCTCCAAGGGGGGGGGGTACATGGCCCAAGACAAGGCCCATGGTCGGCTCAAGGGAGCGACCTTGGGTGGGTTCCCTCTCCCGAGGAACCTCTGACCCCGACCAGCAGAGGCTCAGCTCCGTACGACGGCGAGAGAAGTCCGCCGTGGAGCGAACTCGCCCCTGCAGCACCACTCCTCAGCAAGCCTGACACCGTGCTCCAGAGCTCGTTGGTGGCTCCCGCGGCTGCTTCACTGCAGGGAAAGCAAGAGACAAGGGAGGCGTCCACTCAAACATCGGCGAGGGCTCTGACAGCCAGCCGCAACGCCACCACACAGATGCACGTTGAGAGTCTTGATGCATGTCATCCTCTTCTTTTGAGCGTTGCAGGCTCGAGGCGAGCAGTGCTTGATGCTCTGAGAGGAGGGGAAGTGACGCGTTGTTTGGTCAAAGCTGATGGGTAAGGAGGCGCATCTCACTTCTTGGCTTTGAAGGCAAGTGTTAGAGACCACTGTTTTCAGTCCAATTTCAGTCCAAACTTAAAATTCTGAGAAAAATTTTCTCTGCATTTCCAATTGGACTGCTTTTTGATTCAACATGCCTTAGTTAACAAGTAAAATTGTAAACCAGTCAAAACAGAGGTCATTTACAGTACACATCAGTCTTAAAAACACAGTGTTTAGTGATAATGTTGCTTAACATACTGTTGGTAGATGGACTAGAGCAAACCAGATTTTCCAATGCTTTCATTAAAGCAGCAATGAACAATTCTGCTACCGCCAGCAGCAATGCTGTGCTGTGAAAAGTTCTGTCAAGAGTTCAGTTTTTCCACTTTTTATGATATCAAAATAAACCAGATGTTAATTCTTTCATTGTGAGCTTTAGTGAACATAGTCTATTAAAACATGCAAAACACTACTATTACTTTTGGACAGTAATACTTTCACCATGGTTGTTATGTGTTATGTGGTATGGACAGATGGTTACTTCAGTGCCATTAAATATATATACAGTATAAGGATTAGAGATGGTCATGTTAAAATGAGTGATGACTGAAATCATACCAAGACTATGAGGGCATTAGATGAGAAAAAAACTAAAGAAAAATGCAGAGTAAGTGCCTTTTAAACACTGTGCAGATGAGACGTGCAGCTTATGAGGCTCTGAGAGAAATACTGTCAGGCAAAATGCACACTGTACATGCTAGTGAGTATGGCTGTCTCCGTGTGTGTGCTTCATATCAGTGTTCCAGCAGAGAGGAGGTGTTATGAGACAGGCCGTGCAGGCCTAACTATTGGGATGGTTGACAATTGACCTTTACTTCAGTCGGTGTGCTTCCAGCTCCATACTGAGTGAATGCCTGACCACACACCATCTCTACTCAGGATGCCCAGTTCCTCTGAGGGACTGCAGCAAGTGGGGAAAGAGTGTGCGTATGTATGTGTGTGAGTGAAAATGTGAACAGCCTGTGTGTCATCAGTCGGTAGGCTGTGGCGTGTGGGGATGGGAGGTGTGTGGGGGGTTGGGTTACCTGTTGTGAAGGGGGTGGGGGGTGGGTGTGGAACGCTTAAATCATTGTCATTGCCAGTGATTATCCTTAAAACAGGTCCTGTCTTGATCTGGAGGGCTGCACAGTCAGGGCTCCAGACCAGCTTAGTAGAATGAAAATGGAAAGAGACCAGAAATCCTTAAGCAAGATATCGTTGGAATGAATGTGGCATTTTTTGTTTAGGGTAGATTCTTTAAATTATCTTGGTCTTCTGTACTTTTCTGTACATTCACATGATTTTGTTTATATCAGGTCATGCCAGCTAGCCTGTGCACGCTCAATGCTAAGTAAAAGTGACTATTTGTCAAAACACACCCTATTACACAAAGTGCACCACAATAAAGCTCATCCTAGCTACACAGGGAGCAGTGCGGCAGCTATCGGCAGTGCCCGGGGAGCATAGGGAGCAGTGTAGAGGGACGGTACCTTGCTCAGGGGATGGGATTTGAGCCTTCAGATCAGTATCAGGTAGAGTCTCTGCACTAGCTCAGTGTTTAGCTATAGCTATAAGTGGAAGAAGAGGGAGGTGATATTATTGGTTAATAGCTATTCAGTTACAGAAGCTGCCCAGTTAGAAATATTTCACAGACCATCTTTAATTATTCTCTCTAAAATATTTGTGCACCCTAAACAATTGTTCTGAAAGGATTCTTTGGATGCATAACTGTTTTGTGCCTGGTTCTTCTTTATAGTGAATACCTGCTGAACATGGGTTTTTTTTTACCATAACATCATTTAACAAAGTGGTTGCAGAGCATTTTTGGCACTAAACAGAACAGTCAATGGTAATAGTGTAGTCTTTCAGATTTTGTTTACACCTTCACATTACATCATCTAAAGGGAATTTCCAGGAAGAATTCTATGAAATCTCAATCTAGAGACCACTGGAGAGACTAGCCATGTGTACCACAGATGTAGTGATGGTTCAGTTTCACATTTCAGAGTTCCATTAAATCATAAAGCATATATTATATTTAATGATAAAATCAAAAATGTTAGCATTTTTTCCCATATCATGCACTCTGCATTACCTAACAGTAAGTAACTGTCTGCATACATGTGACAGGCTTTGAGTCAGTTTGGCTTGACCTTGTGTGACAGTTAAATTCCCTAACCGTCTTCAGTAGCTTCAGTGAAATCACATACATTCCATGCTAATCCAGTCTCTCATGTAATAATTTATGACTGAACTTTATCCCTGCTTCCCACTCCAAATACCCACCAAATGGCGTAGGTTTGGTATTTGCTCCCATGTCTCGCCATCATTTGTGGCAGCAAGTGGGAAGCATAGAATACAACACTGTGGGTAATGCACAAACAAAATGTGGCCTTGAAGTGGAATCAGGACAACAGTAAAATATTTCTGGCAGGAATTGGGAGGCCATTTCCTCCTCTACCCACAATGCTTTACTTCATTGTTGTGCTGTGTTATCTCATCACTGTGCCAACGAGGGGAATCCTCCTGACATTGCCAGTGGAGATTTCCACTCAGTTGAGAAACCTCTATTTCAGTCACAGGAAAGCATTGAAGATCCAACTGTCAGACGACGTAATCCCAAAGTCCTAAGAACCTCTTTGATTTTATGTGAGACAATTGTGTTTCTGCCTCAGCTTTGGATACATATTGTTCCAGACTTCAGCTAGAAATGGAAAACATGTTACTCATACTATCTACTATCTCATACTATCTAATTGAGTTTAGTGCCCTGAATGGCTTATTGCTTTTATAAAACTGTGACAACACACATTTATTCATAAAATGCAATACAAACAAGAATGTGTGATTTGTTATCTCTCTTGAACTTTCATTTAAGTAATAAAAATTCCACTTGCAGAACTGCAACAGTTAGTCTCCTCAGTTCCCAAATGATTAAACAGTGTAATTAAAAGGAAAGGTGACACAGTGGTAAACATTCCTTTATCCAAACTTTACTGACTGTGCTGCAGGCATAAAATCTATTTTTTTATATTTACAAAATGCGTTTAAGTTGATATGGGAAAACATTGAAATTCTTTGTCATAATGTGTATGAGTTAAATAAACATTCAAGAGAATTAACCAATCACACACTATTGCTCCAACTGCATTTTATGAAAAATGTTTTGGAAATGGGGTTTGTTCATGTTCATGGACCACTGTTTTTTTTTTTTTTTGGTAAGGATCACTGTAGACTTCAAGTGCTTTTAGTTTAAGCAGCTAATCATGTGCTTTACTTCCAGTTTCAGTTTCCCCTACTAAAGCCATTGTTTCTGCAAACTGCAAATATCCATTTGCTTCTCTTTTGCTGCAGCATGTAAGAAGATAGCTCTGCTTCTTTCTTGTTCAAATCTTCTTGTATGGTCTTTTGCACAGCATCTTTTCCATTTTTATGTCTTTTTTGCAGCATGCATGCTCAAACAAACTCAGAGAGGTCTGATGTGAAATGCTGAAACTACAGAACTACAGAAACGTTCTGCTCCACGTGTGGATTAGTTAAATGCACAGGTCACATTTTATTGTGGTGCGGTCCCAATATCAGATAGTTTCAGTATGAGGTGCTTTTGGCATAAAATGTATATTTTAAATCCATACACAGTGGAGAGGTACATGCAGGGCACTGGACGAAAAGACAGATGCTCCCCTGTACTGCGCCACCTTGTTTACCGCTCAGTGATCAAATAATGCACCAATTGGTTTTACCATCTCACTTTGCTCCATCAGCGACAGAAGCTTTTCTTGCTTTGAACCATTACGGATCCCCCTGACCTCTGCGGTTTCTAGCCATGGCCTCTCTGCTTCTGTGGCCTCAGGTTCTGCAAAGGCTGAGATTGAGTTTAATACACTGGTGTAATCAGGCAGGATTCACATGGCTAACCTTACAGCAGCTCAAATGAGCCGAGGATTAGCGTTAGCCATGGTGCCGCGCTGCTGTTTTAATTGCATTGTGCTGGGTGCTGATGGCACTGGCCTTACTGTGGCGCAGCCTGTCAGAGGGATTACTAGAGAGGCAGATGAAGGGATGCCCGGCCACTGAAGGACCTTAACGCTGAGTGCACGGGCGGAGCCAGTCCCTTGGATTCTCATTAATCAGCGAAATTAGAGCGTAATAGATTTATTATGGCCCTGAAGGTGGATTTAGAGTCAATTTGTTCGAATCCTCCTATCAAAGGAGAGCACAAGTACTGTATATGCCGCCTCGCAGGTGGGTGTGGGTGAGTGAAAAAGACGTTCGTGCTTTGCTTCACAGTATTGTCAGTGATACCTCGAAATATGAAGTCATTCAACAAGCTGACAGACCCAGACAAATGAAAGAACAGCCCAAACAATGCATTTAGCAACCAGATACGTTTAATAATATAATTGCATTTCTCAGACGCTGGAGATTGATTTACTGAACACTTTTCTTTTTTTCCCTTCTCAGAATATGATTCTCTTTCAATCAGGATTTAGATGAAATTACAGCCTCTAGGAGCTATCATTGAAGCTATCACATTGTGTCCAAACCTGATGGACAATAAGACATCCAGACACATTCATTAACAAAAACTAGAGTGAATTTTACCATCTGATTCATAAGATACATCTTAAAGTAGTGAATCTTATCAACGGAAATACAGATACAGTACATTTCACACAATAAAATCCATGGCTGGGTTAAAAAAAGGGTGTGTGCTGTTCAACATACCAAGCTCATTTTGTTCTCCATAGAAATCAAGGCACAAATAAACACATCCCTCATAAATCCATACAACAAGCACGAAATTTTGTCCTAATGGTTCTGGTAGCACTTTACAGAAAGGCAGCATTTATAAGGCTACACACTTCCCTACACATGCCCTTCATGACAACTGACATATACCTAGGCTTGCATCACTAGCCTTAAAACTCTGTGAGGTGAAATTACATCAAAAAAACTAACCCTAGGACAACAGCAAGTGACACTTGTTATAATAAGCCTTTGTAAATAAATGTTTGTAATTTGTCATTAAGAGTCTATAGTCTACATTAACCTTGTTATTCCCTTATATAATGTGTGTGAGGTTTTATTTATTCAATGTCCAGGGTGAAACACTCCACCACTTAAACATGAATGGGACCTAAATTGCTGGCTGAATAGGTAGGTTTTGAATGTCTTTGCTGTGACATCACAAAAACAGCCCATTAAAAATAGCTTAGTTTCCTATGGACTGTATAGACTTGGGAGTGAACAGTAACACTTACAACATTTACATAGTGCATCAAACTTATTATTAAAGCATGGTTTTTTCCATGATATGGGCTTATTGAAGTGTCATGCAACCTTTCAAACGCCAACCTTCAGTAAATTGTTACCAATTCCAGTAGCGTTCTAGATATAACCTGGCACTGTTTTGACAAACTTCCAGTAATCCTCTAAACACTTTGCAAAGATTGAAATGAAGGACATATTAGTAAACGTTTACACCTGGTCACTTCATGTGACTTGTATCTGGATTATCACCGGATCAGATTTTAGCCACATGCTTTTACCCACGGTACTCGGAATGTGTTTCAGTCAGACTGAAATCTGGTTACTATCTGGTGAGTGATGTGCCGCTTATACACAAAACTCCTGCTTTTTCTGTTCCGTTCAGAAAAAAACTGCAATTTTTTTACACAACATGGTCAGCGTTTAGAAGGAGATGGATGTTAAGGATACAAACCCCCTGGTGTCATCGAGATCATGAACCATGTGCATTAAAACACAATGCATTGCAGCAAGACGGTGGCAAATGACGAGATGAAGTAAAGCTTTACCAAAATGGCACTTCATTTCAACTTGCTCATCCAAAATGAACCCTGTTAGGAGATGATCTGAAGGAGCAGTGTCGCCTGCATTAAGCGGCAGTCCGATGGGCAGCCTCTTCCAGCAGTGGGAAGGTGCTGTCACAGTACTGGGAAGGGTTTTGGCTGTCGTATTCTCATGGCGAGATTGATGCTTTTACACTGCAACACCAAGTGCTGCTTAAACCACCTCCTGAAGTGGTTTGAGTAAATCTGGATGCATTTACGCTTGCACTTTTCTGTGGCTTGGTACTCATGAAGCATCAAGTGACCAGGTGTAAACAGGGCCATTCATTGTGGAAGATGAATTACAAGTTAAAATGCACATATAAGTGAAGTATTCCCTAACATAAGAGATCATTTTCTTTGGTTAAATGAAAGACAATGCCATACACGAATGGTATTAAAAACACTGTGCGTATTCAGGCAAAATTGTTAAAACAGTATCAAAATTACATTCTAATCGTTCAGCTCTGCAAAAATCACTGTCCAACACCATAGCTTAGCATGCTTAGCACAGGACAGTGTCGCTAGATTAACAATAAATATTTATCTCCTTAGAAAAGACAAAGTATAAAGATATACAGTGATGTGGCAGGTGGACTACAAAAAGCATCTTTTGTCAAATGACATGTGTTTTAGAGAAGTGACCATGCAGTAGTATTTGTAAACATCAGAAGATCAACAGAAAGTGCAAAAAATTGCTATGTGCATCGCAGTAGCTCCACATGTAGTGCACATGCTCCTCACATGCTTTCATCACACACTTAAAAATGGCACCGCAGAAAAGCTCAGTACAATACAGCTGCTTTAGGACATGGTGCGGCAGTGGTCAGAAAACAGGCCATGCTGACCAGTGAAAAGCATGAAGTGGCACGGCATTTATCAGCAGTATACTCAATGACTGCAGTAAGGTAGAGAAATGTAATGGGCAGAATACGCTTTTATAAACACTGTAATATATTACTACATAAGATTTAAAATAAGTTTTATTATTAAATGATTGTGCTCATTAACATAAACGCAAAGCAGCATGAAGGAAGGAATGTTTGCGAACAGTAATGAGAGTCAGGTGATTGGTTGAGATGCTTTTGGACAGTAAATGGTCACCTTTTCACAATTCACACAGGCTTGTGTTGTGGGGGTCAATCTCACACCCCTCCACCACTGCGGTCCACTGACACCGGCCCTCGCTGATCCAGCCCCTCTTCGGCGGTCTTCATCAGGATGGCCAGTCGGCTGTCTGAGATTTGGCCCCTCTGCACTGCACTCATGAGCTGAACCAATCGGAAGACAGAATGTGCAAATCAGACACAAGAGCAATGGGGCGTATTTAGGATGAGCGAGCAAGGACACATCAGGGGGGTGGGGATAGTGGGCTGGACCCGGCTTGATTTCTGATTACTAAAAAAGAATAATAAGCAATAAAATAAATAATACGTGATGTGTTGCAGAGTAAAGTGAAGATTCTGCAAACTAACGTTTGCAGACGTTTATGTGCCCTCAGTAATATATAAAAATGCTTTACTGTTTCTTCTGATTGTAGGAACTTTACTGAGCTGTACTGCTAGCTAGCTAGTGTTGTACTCGATTATGCTAATAGATAGATAGATAGATAGATAGACAGACAGACAGAAAGACAGACAGATAGACAGATAGATAGATACTTTATTTACCTATTTACCTTATTATTTATACTCATATTTTAAACGTTTTTTGTGACATCACAGACATTTTAGTCACCAAATATTGTATGTTTTGAAACTTAAACAACATTTGTTTTGTTTGTTTGTTTACTATATCAACCTTTTTTAAAAAAAAGAAAACTGCACGAAAAACGTTTTTTCATGATATGGGTCTACCTCCATTGTGGCTCACTGAAGCTAAATGAGAAAATTAATCTGCATATTATAAACTTTCAGCACCACATTTGAATCCTTAAGTAGAAGAGCTGTTTTAAATATGATCTGAATTCGATTATTGCAGTGAGTTGTGTATATCACATATTCGCTAATTGGATTTTTGTTGATATCGAAACAAATCAAAGTCAGAAAACCGCAGATCCACACCTGTAAATACGTCATGTAGAGGTATGTAATGTCATCCATTAAGTAATTACACATTTATTCATATATTTGTATAATCATATCTTAAAGTAGAACAGAATGACAGTAATGAGTTTCGAAATCTGAGGGTAAAATATAAGCCAAGCAATTCCTGAATACAAAACATTTCATAAATCTAAATGCAGATGAATCCAGCATATGGTGGTGGCCTAGTGGTTAGGGCACTGCCTTTGCGACCTGAAGGTTGCAGGTTCAAATCCCATGTGTGATGGGTTAAATGCAGAGGTCACATTTTGTTGTGGTGCTTGAGTGTGTTCACAATGACAAACAGGAAGTTTATATAATGGGTGCTTGAAAGATCCTTCTGCTCGACTTTATATGAGGATGGTAGTATTATTTTTTGATTTTTATCAAAGATAACAATACCGTGGACAACGGACTTTCATTCAGCATGCCTGCTTTCATCTCGATCTGCATAGCTGGGTTACTCGTTTTCTGTCTCTCTCGATACCTGCCCTGCAGATTTACAACGCAGATTTTTCTAGATTTTTCCATTTCTATGTTAAAACTCCGCACAGAAAGGCACCTGTGGCCAACCCGGGGATCGAACCCAGGCCCTTCTCACTGGGAGGCGACAGTGCTAACCACTGCACCACCGTGCCGCCCCTTTTCTCTAGATTCCAAAGAGCAAAATTATTACAAATATGGAGCCTGAGATGGGATTCTTGATGAACTTCTGGCACAAAAACGAATAGTCATTTACAAATTATGGTTTTAAACAAAAGCTCCATATAAACACATGGATGATCATCAGAAAGCAAGAGGCAGGTCTTCTCACTACAAGCTCACTGATGCTGCTAGTTACAAACTAGCCCTATATTTATGATTAAAAAGTATTTTATTGTCTTTGGTTATGATAATAAAATGGGGAGGGGCACTTTTCTATTGACTAGAATGATGGCAGGGCTGTCGGGTGGTCATCTTCACTACAGCAATGTCTTAAGGCAGGGATGTGGATGCATGCAGTTGGGTATGTGTATGGACAAGGGAATGGACTCCTCAGCCAACACTGCGCTACGTTGGTGGCCTCTCATTAAGTCCAAATTAAAACGGACAGTGATCATCATATTTTAACACCTGTCCCTGGTCCCTGTCAATTACACCAGCAATTTAATTCATGCGTTGTGGCAAAGTGGCAAACTCCACATGATTCTTATTCATTTTCCATAACGACGACTTTTAATTACTGCAGGCCTGTCAGGCCTCGGGTTAGGCAGTTAGGCTTTCACACCTACGCCTCAGTTTCTATCAACTCTTGCCACTTAAGCCCAAATAAAGGCTGAATAAAAGACAGAGAGTAAGAGACACTGTGAGAGATGTGGTCTATAAATACAAGTGCTATATTATGTCTGACTAAATGGTTCTACGTTCTGGCTTTAGCGGACCTCTTTCTCGGTTAAAAAAAAAAGAAAAAAGAAGCTGTACCTGCAGAAACTCGTCCAGCTCCACCTGCCCATTTTTATTCAGATCCACTTCATTGAGGATCTCATGGAGTGCGTTTTCATCGATCTGGATGCTGAGTTTCTGAAACGAGAACCGACGTGGTCGACACTTCAAAGGACTAAACAGTTAACATGATTTATATCTGTCCTGCAGAATCTGAATAAAAAATTTCATTTTTATTACAAATATTTTCATTTCAATATTTTAAAACAATAAGCTGCACTGTTGTGTTTTTACTCATGACAGGCTACTGTAACTGCAATGTTAGCTAAACAAATAGTTTATAGGCTATTGAAAACCATATCAGTTGGTGAAAATCCTGATATACTCACCTCTAAAACATGCTGCACATCCAGTGTAGTGATGAAGCCCTTGCTCTCTTTGTCAAACTTATAGAATCGCTTCTTATACCTGCAGACCACATTAACGTCAGTACAACTGACAGAAAGCTGAAATCGTATGCACAACGCTGCCCGATGCAATCTGACAAAATATCAGAGTTCCTCTCAACATGCAGCATTGGGCTCAGACTCAGGTTTGTTTTCGAATGAGTGAATGAAATAGTGCTCTCTCTCTCTCCCTCTCTCTCTCTCTGTCTTTCTCTCTCGCTCTTTCTCTCTCTCTCTCACACACACACTTTGTCTCTTTATCTGTCACTCTTGCTCCTTTGTCTTCAAATGGATACCAAATAATCCTGAGGTTACGTGATAAACATGTTAAAATGAACATTTTGCATGATTTCTACAGTTAATATCAGTAGAAATGTGGGCCATTGAATTTTTGAAGGCGTTTGTGGCAGTATTCAGCACTGCAGGAGCACTTATTGCTGATGTGTTCATGAGAGGATCGATTTGCAAAAAGAAACATCAATAACGTAAATATCGATATTTTAGAATTGATCCAGCCACCCCTAGCGCACTCCCTCTCCCTCTGTGCTTTCTCTCGCTCTCTCTCTCCTGCACTCCCTTTCTTGCATGTGTATATCTATATGTACACTATCATTTATAGTGTGAAAACTCCTGAAGTGTCGAGAAGTGAGGCACCTCAGTGCAGCCAGTATAGGAGCTGATCAGGGGAGGGAGAATCCTGTTTTCCGCCAGGTACAATAAGCTTTTCCTCAATATTACACTGGCAATACTGTTAGTGCTGCATATGTGCTGAATACATGTTTATCACAGCAGGACTTTTTCAGTCACTCAGCTTGAATGTTCTACCGTAAAGCTAAAGATATACACATATAAACACAGTACCTGGTTATTTCCTGTGGGGTGAGTGAAATCTCTGTGGTCTTGGTGAGCTGTTCAGAGCGAGCTTTGTAGCCCATCTCCTGGTACAGAAACTTCTTGGCTGATTCCAGTTCTTCCTACAGACAGACACGGCAGAATAAAATCATGCATTTTACCATGTGACGACTTGAAGTATGAAGACTGAAGTATGTAACAAATGTCAATTTCACACGGCAGACTTTTAAAAAGCAATACCTCTATGAGTGTGTTTGCACAGTGATTTTTGTTTATTCTGCTATAATCCAAGCATGTGGGAAGTGAAGGATTTGAGCAGGATTTCCCAAATTTCAGGAATGTTTAACTAAAACTGCTAAAAATCAAATTAAATGTATTATTAAATGTATTAAAAGTATTATTCATTTGGACGTAGTAAAGACCTTTATAAGTCTGTTGTAAAGTGGAGGCATATTTATTTTTGCATGTTTATGTATGTATTTTTATAAGCAGCAGTAATCATGCAATATTAAACTTTATGCTGTATTTTCATCACAGCGAGGCAAACCACTTCCATTGCTGTTGGCTGTTTTTGGGGTTGGAGGGATGTTGCTAAAACAAGCAGTATGAGGTGCCCAGAGTGAAAGTGTATCGCTAGTTCTGTACCACAAAACAGCCTCAAACTTTAAAAGCTCATTTCATGTAATAATTTGCCAGATTTTGAACATATCACTTTGCTTTCACCCATCATATCTCCTGATTCACCTGCAGTCAAGTGTGTTTGAGTGTAGGCATGACACAGCTGGTTAACTGCTGCTGCTCAGCCCATCTGAAAAAAGTTCAGAAAATGACAGCAGAGCGTGCAGCAGCTCGATGTTTCAGTTATATGTGTATATTGTCCTCTCTCCCCACATTATAGCTTGTTATACATGCTCTGTTTGATGTAAATGATGCAAAATATTCCATTATTTTTGCATGATAATGTGTATATCACATATATAATGCTTAAAATATCAGCACACTGGCTTAAAACGCCATCCTGCATCCTTTTTGAAAAACAAGGATTATAATCGTCCATGTAAGGCTGGGCGATATATCAAAATACTCAACATAATGCTGCTTGTTCTAGGTTTGATGTAGTAAATGACTATACAGCCAGTTTGATTACAAACATAATTTTTAAAGACTTTAACCGTGTTAATATCTGACGTAATCTTATGTAAAATTGTATTTGAATGAATACTGTTTTGTTAAATGTATTTTGGTTATGATTTCCTCCTTTCTGCACGCAAATGCATGCAAATTTATAACTTTTCCAATAGAAAGCGGATGTTTGTTGCAGGGACCATTACAATCATCATACTGGTGTTACTGTATGCATCAAAGAGTTAAACTGTGCATTTATGAAGCCTTCAAAAGAAGATTACAATATATTAGAATTCAGACTGTGTTTTGTGATATAGCCTAAAAATATTGCATTTTTACTTATATGTCATATTAGCCAGCTCTAGGCAACATCCATGACATGTTCACTAGGAATTAAAGCTTTTAAGGCCTTAAATTAAGCATTTTCTTATGCAGATAAAAGCAATACACCTTCGCAACAAAATACAGTCTATTAACAGACTGTGAAAAGTCCAGGTTCTAAATTGTAGATTCAGTGCAGATTCTGTATCTTCTCATGATTTCAGTTTGATTAAAAGTTGCTCTCATGTTTACAATTCTGTTTTGCAGAAAAAGTCACATTTTTAAAGACTATTTGACCTCTGCATCAAAAACTGAATAGAAAGAGCTAGCAACACCCACTAAAACCTCACACAGAGCCTCACACAAAACATAACATTAACTGTGAATTGTATTAATTACATAAGCATTAATACTTTAAATAATTTTAAATAGTTATTATACTATTAAAATACAATTTTAAACGATAATTATTATTAGGATTAACACATAATACAGATTATACTGAACAATGTCTCAGCTGTTTTCTGTTTCCTTATTGCAGTCCAAACGCAACACAGTCTTTGTCACACACTTATGAGGAACTGATGGCTGCTACTGAGAGCACTTCCGGAGAACTTGAGTGTAAATATACCTGCACTGCACTGATTCCCTGTGGAGTGTGTGTGTGTGGGGTGTGGTGCACCTGCATTGTGTGCTGAGAGAAGGGGAGAGTGTTTAACTCATGGGAACTGAACAGTATCAAAGCCGTGCAATGCTATGCGCTATTATTAGTGCTTTTGTTTATCAGACAGGAAACCCAGGATCTACGTAGAAAGGCCAGAGTAACCCTATCACCCCCTCACACACTCAGAGGCGCAGTAATATACCTCCTCAGACACACACGTAATAGCCATAGTAATACACAGGTATGGTTCTGCACTGATATTGTATAATTGAATTGTGTTATTTTAAGTCGCAGGCTCCCTGCAAGGCAAATAGTTTTATAGTGATATGAACAATAGCTGAGCTGTGCTCTATATGGGGCATTACCTAACTTAACCTGGCAAGGACCTTCAGCTTTCAGTCTTAAATTGAAAGGGTTGCCAGAAGAAGTTATATGAAGCAAAGATAAAGCACATAATAGAAACATATGTTGAGTGAAAAAGTAAAGTAAAAATGCTAATAATTTAACTTTTTATGGTATTATACAGTTTTTCTTCAATATTAATTCTCTCAGATTCATGTGCCCTTAATTGCATGATGTCATTATTCTACTATTGCTTTGTACTCTTTGTTATATACACCTTAAAATGCATGTCTGTACATTCTACTTCTCTAGGTATCGACAAAATAATTGCAAAGCTCTGTAAGTAATTTTTAATATTAATATTTAACTTGACAAAGCCATGCATATCATTATATAACAGTGCATAATGTAGTAATCGTTACATTGCATCCTAGCACTTCCTACTAAGGGAATTTCAACATTATGTTGGCAGAAAACTATTGGTGGAGCACATTCAAGTGCAACACAATACGTGATACTACTTAGGCCAGGTCAAATTAACTATGGACATGTGAAGCATTTGATACTTGTACCACAAATTCAAGTGGCACATTCTTAATTAGCATGTATGTACTTTGACATTGAATCCTTCAGTAAATTCTCCTCCTAAATAAACGTAAGCATAAATGTGCAGATGTACACTAGACTATATTAATAACTAAGTAATGACTCTACAACTTTACTAGTTTCTAAAACTAAATCAGTAATACCCCTTCTACTAGACTCAGCTCAGTAATAACTCTACTACTACACTAGACTATAATAATAACTCGGATTGGGTTATATGGTTTCATAAAGGTGAGTAGAAATTTTTTGACATACTGTCTTCTTCTGCTCACTCCAGTCTAACTGTTTAGCCATGATCTCTACAATTCGTGGAAGAGCCTCATCAGCAGCTTGGACGTTCAGGAAACCCAACCGTGTCCTCCGTGCAATCACATCGATGGCTGTGCAGGCATACTCTTTAATAGCATAAATCACCTAAATACAGGCAAACATTAGCATTAGCATTAGTTCTGCAGTATTAACTGTAGTAAAACATAACAGAAGCAGTAATTACAAAAATAAATATTCACTACCCATCAAACGTTTTGGGACACCTTTATTATTCATATAAAAATGCTAGTTTTTTCTTTGATAGTTTGCACTAACTTAACACATTGGTCCTCAATCTTGGTTCTGGAGTACCAGTACCCGGCAGGCTGCAAGTGTCTTCCATGTGGAAACACCCAGTACATTTAGCAAGGGCTTAATAATTAGTTCACTAGCTGGATCCAGTGTTTAGAGCTCAGATTGGGACACACCACACTGAATGTAGGCCAATGAATGCCATCAGGCTGTTAGTGAGCATCAGTTGTGGTGTATCATTATCATTGCAGTGTGTACAACATTGATTGCTGCTGATCTTTGTGCTATTTTAGTCAGTTGGGTGGGTTGAATCAGCAGCGAGAGAGTGTGAATAATAAGAGATACAAATGCACAAAAGGGAGCAAGAAAACGGCACTCTCAAGAGGGCACACCCAGAAAACAGCGTTTTTTTTCTTTGCCATTTCAAGCAGCAATAGTTTTATAACTAGGAATTGGCATTTTTTTATTTTTGACATTAAAATTGATTAATTTTTAACCAAACGCTAAGTGATTTTCATATTCCAAATGAGAAGAATATGATTATATTATATATTTAGGTATAAAATATGGATATGCATATACCTCTGAAGGTATGCACACACTGACATAAAATAAAGCAAAGGATATGCATATTTCATGGATTCTTTAAAAAAAAACGTGTCTATATAATTATAAAAAAAAACATTCTGTGCTTTACTTTCACAAATTTTCACACACTGCATTTAGCTTAAACGTGGACATTTGAAGCTTATAAGATATTTCAGCATTTTATTCTTTATTTCGCTCACTGCTGCTTTAGTTTTAGACTATTGCTCCATTTTCACATGCAATTTGCATGTGCATGTATACTGTCAGTTATAGGGTTCATGTGCCGATTGTCTCAGAAGACAAGAGGCATGAGTTGCATGTAACTGATGATTAATGCCAGCCTGGTGTGGCCAGAACCAGAAGAGAGATCTACTGTCTTTTGCCACTGACTTAAAACGTAAACATTCTTTGATTTTGGTCATTTTTTTTATTTTATGTTATTTTTTTCCTTCCACCCCCATATTACTGTAATATGTGGAACCAATGTATAAGCAAATCTGCTCTTAATCTTAAAATATTAAAACAAAATAATAATAATAATAATAATAATAATAATCATAATAAAAAACCTCATGTATACTTAAGAAAACTATTCTTTGACATTTTACCCTTTATAGCAAGGATGACATTCTGGTAAATAGGTGAGTAGTAAAATATAATATATACCCAAGATTAAGATGTTTAATGTTGATAAAAAGTTTTGTGGCTAATTTTCCATATTTCATGCTTAGATTAATAAAAAAAACTGTATCTTACACCATTTAAAATATTCATGTGGGTGTAGCCATTAATTCTCATGTGTAAGTGAGTGGTGCATGTGAATTATTGTTTGACTATCCTTGGTGTATAATTCGGTCTCTCATGTTGCTTTCATTGAGGCAAATTTCAATCATCTACAGTGACACAGCAATAAATCTTTAACCCTGAAACTTAGAAAAAAATCAATAGAAGGCAAGGTGTCTCCAAACTTTTGACATGCAGTGTTTATAATATTTCTTGTATTTAGCTTTCTGAGATTACTCACCTCACTCTCTATATAGGGGAATTCAGACACAAGACGTTTTCCCACTATCGGCCATCTCTTTCCTGTAACCTGGGCCATCTTGGCTACTTCAAAAGACCTCCCTCCGTAAGTGGCTGCCAGGTGTTGGGCCACCTGTTGATTAAGTGGAGACAGGTCAGAAGGCTCTTGTTATTGCCATCCTTATTTCACCAAGAATAACTGGGGACTTTAATTAGTGTTAGTGAAAACCAGGAACTTTTTTGTAGTGAGTGGCATATGTTAACTGAAATTTAGCCCATGTCTCATTGATCATCAATGGCAATGACAGTTTTGTCTCTATGGACTGGATAGGGGTCTTGGTGGTGACTTGTTGAATGGTGGCCTGTGGCATTCTGCTGGATCCTCCATTCTGAGCTTCATCACCCGTCTTTGCGGCTGACGCACCAGGTCCAGTGCTTCATTAAGCGTTTGGACAAATACAAACCATGCCGCTTTTACTTCGATTCGAACCCTTCCGTTGCATCTCTCACCAAAGGTCAAGTGCTGTCAGAAATATCTGCATGCTGACCTTTTTAAATATGCCGCACAAAAAACAGCGCCCATCATAAGGCTGGGGCTCCATTGAGCTTTCCCGGCTCCTAACGAGGGGTTGCCAGTCTTTCTCCCCTGGCCGATCCACAGGGGACGACAGCAGACTGGAGCGAGCCCAGCTTACTCCGAGAGTGGCCTGTCAACAGCGGACAGAGGTGGAGCCCACCGATCAGAGCCGACCGATCGAGGACTGCATAGGCCTCGGTTAAAGGCTGCCCAAAATTGATTTTGTAATGGAGGCATAAAATAAGTCCAAATAAAGCGTGGCCGTAATAAAGGACTCTGAGGGAGAGCTCTTCAGGTAATAGCTCTGTAACAGCAATATCACTCTCAGAGTGGAAAGTGTAATTGTGGTGGCAAAATTAATGAGCTCTGGTCTGTGCTTGGGGCAATGCAACAGTAGGTATGTTTATATCCAGGGGATTATTTGATAAAATAGTCACACTTTGGAAACATTTTTTACAGCAAAAAAAATGCAAATACACAAAAACCTTCAGAACTAATCCAATGAAAAACACAGGGAAAGTAGTATGAGGGTAGAATACAGCAACCGAGTAGCTAAGAGAGATTGCATTAATTCTACAAAAAAATTGAAATATTTTAACAAATTAAATACATTAAATACATACATGTATTACAAAATTCATTTTTAAATGAATGAAAAATAATTACATTTAAATATTATACATACAAAAATCACTTGATTTGACAGAATTTGTTCTGGTCCTGAAATCTCACCTCATTCTCCAGGCCATAGTCCTGGACCAGTCTGATATAGAGTGTTGGAGTCCAGTCCTTCCCACCTTCCAGCGTTAGACCCACAGTTTTGCTGGGTCCAGCAGGAAGCTTGTGCTCCTTCACTGCAGCATCTAGAGTCTCCTCTGCCATGGAGCGATAGGTGGTCCATTTACCACCTTAAAGGATTGAGGATACATTAGGATAGTTAAGTAAATGTGTTTTGTTTGGGAGCCACAGAAGCAGAAATACACCTCTACATTGCCTGGTAACAGTGGTGGCCTACACTAAACTAATGTGGAGTCTGAAAACCCCTAGTTAATTTACATTTTTGGTTATTTTTATAAATGAAAAGAAGTTAACACCCTCTGTAGACGCTAATATATGCCATTTTTTCTCTACGGCAAAATTTACTGCAAAGTACAAATAAAACATTTAAAACAATGAAAAATGTACCATAGTTTTTTCACATGATATATTTTATTTTTTATTGTATTTTTTTCAATATGTTATTACTGAAAGTGATTTTTCCTCCATTATGCGTGCTTTACATGTACATACTTTACATTAACTACATCTGTCTGTTCATCTATTGTTGGGGTGTCAGGAAGCAGCCAATGCCTAGTGATAATTTTCTTACCAGTGCATATCAATACACAAAATGTTTTTTTGTTAAAGTGCCTGAATGAATATCAATGTTGTAAAGTAAAGGTAGTATAAACTGGAAAGATTTTTTTGTATTAAATATACGTTTCAATGTTTTGTCCGACATTTGGGATCCTCTTTTTAAAGTTTGCTCTGTTTTTGAGTAATGAAGAATATAAATAGACATTTCCATGCAAATCTTCTCCATATGTGCGATGCCTCCAAGTCCAAGTCTTGGATTTAAAAAAGCTTATCTTTCTTTCAAAGTTTGGAAATCTTTAAATTGTACCTAATCTGTTTTTGAGTGAGATGTTGTAATTTCCTTTAAAATCTTTTTATCCCACTCAAGGTTTTCTATAGCTAGCCTGGAACAAAAAAGGAGAATGTCCATTGTACTGATTTTTCACTTGGACAATCAAGTGCCCATAAACTTCTGCATATGACAGACAGACATGTCCTTCAATAGATAAAAGAGATTTTACAAAGACATCATTGTTTCAGAACAAACTGACCAGCTATGGTGACCAGGCCACTGTCGCTGATGCTGACGACATGGTTGCGGCAGATGGACTGTGTGTCTTTGGAGTTGGGATCAGTCACCAGTGGGCGAATGCCGCTCCACGCCGCCAGGACGTCTCCCCTCCGCACTAAAAACAAAGAAGAGCCACACTCTGAAGTGCAAGTGGACACATGTTTGTGCAGGTCAGTGAAGTGTACAGTTTGTTGACTGCTGTTATTTATGAGAACACCATCCATCCATCCATTTTCTAAACCGCTTCTTCTGTTTCTGGGTCGTGGGAAAGCTGGAGCCAATCCCAGCTCACTACAAGCTCAAGGCAGGGTACACCCAGGACAGGAGGCCAACCAATCACAGGACAACACACAGACAGACAACCATTCACATACTCACATACTTTGGACAGTGGGAGGAAATCTGAGCACCTGGAGGAAACCCACACAAACACAGGGAGAGCCTGCAAACTCTGCACAGAAAGGCCGACCCGGGGAATCGAACCCAGGACCTTCTTGCTGTGAGGCGACAGTGCTAACCACTGCACTTGGCACAATCATGTCATATCACTGTAAAGCTTGTTTCCTGTAAAATTTGGCCATATGCCAAATATATCTATTTCTTTTGTGCATGTTATCTGGGATCTTGCAGGGTGGTTCCATTGCCCATTCCTATCAGCTTTTCTCTGAATTCAGAATCAGAAAAGCTCAACTTCTGGAAATCCTCCTTCCATAAAAAATGTTAATTACTAATTTTAAGAATTTCTTAAAACATTATTCAGAGCTGCTCATAGGGCTTCTTGATTAAACAAAAACGAGCTTTCAGTAACCTGTTCTGTAAAATCTTTTCCCTGGAGTGGATTTTTATGCTATCATCATCTAAAGGATTTTCCATTTTTAAATATGCAAATATATGCATGTTATTATATTATTCCCTATTTAAGTGGGGAATGTCTCATTTAAATATGTAAAAGGAATGTTTTACAAAACTTCCAAAACATGCAAAACATTAATATCACTAATCAACTGGCAAAGTCTTACTTTTTCATAAATGACCCTTATCATCTAGAGTGTCTGGATATAAAGTGGCTCCTACTACAGTGAGTTACAGTATGTGATGTATGATAAACGAGCCAATGAAGTCTATGCATTACTTAAAACCTTGATGTGTTTTGCAGCATGTGATTGAGTTGTGCTGTTTGGACAGTGTTAATTAGTGGTGTAATGCTTCTACTTCTTAGCTACGTTTGGCCAAATCTAAGCCACAGACTGATTGACTACATCTGTGGCAGCTTTATGTCCCCTAAACGAATGCAGAATACACAGTCGTACCTGAAAGAACATGAGAATATATTAAAAGCTGGAAGATGGAAAATCACAATGACATTAAATCTATCCCTACCTGTCAACAAAACACAAGTGACAAACCCTAACCACTTCCAGAGCCTCTTGCTGCTGCAAATGCTTTCCACCGCGCTGCATTTGAACTCAGCTGTAGCTACGCGCCACGACCGCAATGCCACAATCGAGTCCGGAGTCAATTTCCCCATTGCGGTGACATCTCGGGCATTAATTATTAAGATGGAGTTGTGTATCGATCGAGAACACACCTGCCACTGTAATATGCAGGTTGATATTTCTGAATGGATGAAAAAAAGGAGACGGCAGCCTCATTATCAAAGGGCATCGCTGAAACATTTATGACAGGGCTGGGAAGCTGAGCAGACAGCAGGCTGGGGAAGGCAATAACAACTACCTCTATACACATACACACACACACACACACACACACACACACACACACACACACACACACACATATATATATATATATACACACACACACACAAACTAAATGAGACTTAACAGAAACCAGCCCTGTCGCAGAAATCCACGCCTCCGTCTCTGGGGAAGATGCCGATTACAGAAGCTATGCAATGTACTAAATACTTGTAAATATTCTGAGGAGGTCTACCGTACGTTTTGCATTTAGTGCAGTTTTAGCCTTTTAATATGGACTACAGACAGCAACCTAATTAGGGAACATGGAGCATATTTGCCTTTGATTTCTTTTGACATGTTTTTGCATGTATCGCAAACGTTTGAACATACCCAAATTACACATTTTCTAAGCTGCATCCCCTATGAAGAATAATAATAAATGTGAAATTTTGTGAAGTTTTTGTGCACATTTGTATTATCTGCTGAGTTTAACATACTGGAAAAAACTGCAAAATAACTGTAAAATACATGTGGCATAATTTTTGCACAGTCCATATTTAGACATTATTTTTCCCAATCTGTTAAGAGTGCTGACAATGGGCACATGTGCATCACAACTGGACCACAGAGTAACAAAAGAAGGTGGCCTGGTCTGATGGTTACATATGGAAGAGATGGCACCAGGATATATGGCAAGAAGCAAGTCGACAGATGCAGTGTGCGGCTTTGGGCAACATTCTGGGACACCTTGAGTCCTGGATTTCAATCCAATCAAACATCTGTGCCATATGCGGGTCAAACTAGTTTGATCCATGGAGGGCCAGTTTCACAACTTACAGGACTTAAAGAATCTGCTGCTAAGGCCCTGATGCCAGATTCCACAGTACACCTTCAGACCTTCAGAGGTCTTGTGAAATCTATGCCTCAATGAGTCACAGAGTCATTATAGTGAAGTGACTTTGTCATTGTGAACACACTCAAGCACCACAACGAAATGTGACCTCTGCATTTAACCCATCACACGT
>JBBPDA010000105.1:3988779-4002770 GCA_037974385.1 Arnoldichthys spilopterus
CCTTGCTCAAGGGTACCTCAGTAGTGCCCGGGCCGGGACTCGAACCTGAGACCTTCAGGTCCCAAAGGCAGTGTCCTGGCTGATCGTGTATACCGAAAAACAGAGCTAAAGCTAAGCTATGTTTGGGCTTTTTTTCTTCCATTTCCTCTGTCTATCGTCTGACAGGGACAACAGCCAGAGTTTTTCCCTTACACTCTCCGCGTGACAAATCTGTAGGCCATCCCCTGTAGCCCTACTGTCCGGTACATTCCCGCCTCCTCATTCGGCCACAGGCAAGGTCTTACTGTCATCTGGCCAGCCTTTTCCAGTCTCTTGATCGCCCACTTCATTCACACGGCTGGCCCTTCCTCAGGGCCTCTGGGCGATCCAGCCACCCGCTGGACTCTGTGAGCAAGGGTAGGACACCCAGCCATACGCCAAGCGTCACATTGCTGTACATGAAGCCTGGCCTTAAGCCATAGCAGCCATCTGTCAAAGTCTGTAAGTTACAGTGCAGAGACACCAAGAGCACTTAGCTGCAGCTAAGATACTGACACTATCAGTGAGTTATCGATGTATCACCATTACAAGATTAATGATACACTTGCAACAATACACCACCATCAGTGAACTAATGATATACCACCATCAGAGAGCTGAGGAAACATCACCACCACCGAGCCAACAACACACCACTATCACTGAGCTAACCACATTACCATCAGCCAGCTAACGATTCATCACCATCAGTGAGCTGGACAACCCTCTGTGGCCATAGGCAAGGTCTGCCTGTCATCCGCCCAGCCTTTTCCTGTCTCTTAGCAGTCCACTTTATTCACAAGCCTGGCCATTTCTCAGCCCCCGTGGGCCTTCCAGTCACCCGCTAGAGTCTGTGAGCGAGGGTAGGACGACCCGCCATACGCCAGCCATCACATTGTTGTTCATGAAGCC
The DNA here is from genome assembly GCA_037974385.1 of Arnoldichthys spilopterus. NCBI lineage: Eukaryota > Metazoa > Chordata > Actinopteri > Characiformes > Lepidarchidae > Arnoldichthys > Arnoldichthys spilopterus. The sequence continues at coordinate 3,989,710 of JBBPDA010000105.1, forward strand.
TGCCCGTAGGCCAGAGCAGCGAGCTGTCAAAGTGTGTGAGGTACAGAGGAGTAGCACCACAGATAAACAACTGACACTTCAATCAGTAAGCTAACGATGCATCACCAGCATCAAATTAATATTACGGCATCAACAGTGAGCTAACAACACCCCAGTATTACAACGCCAACAATATTACAATCAGTGAGCTGACAATTCACCACTATTACTGAATTAACCATAGACACCATCAGTGGTCTTTTCTTTACTAACACCAATGGGATGACGACACACCACCATCAGCAAGCATATGACACCATCAGTAATCTTAATCGAGATACACGATGGTTAACAAACATTCAAATAAATCTCACCTCAGCAGGCCTGAAAACACGCAGCTTTGGCTAATCTAGCTAATCCAGGACTGATTTTGGAAAGAGGGGAAGCTGCTATCAGTCCAATCAATCGAACAATCAAGCCCACGGCTGTGGCACTATGTCCAATTAAGAGGGCTGCTCCAAAAAATCAATACCTCCATTCTTTGATGAAGATTCACAAAGCGTTTACTTGTTATGATGAAGACTCGTCTGCTGACTGGCAAGCCTGCCTGTCTGTCTGTGGTACTAAACCAAACTCACCAGAGGACACAAGCAGAAACCAGGCTGCCAGAGAGGCTGAGAATGAAATGCATGATAATGTCATGGCCATAAGAGCCGTTTCCATTAGGACACATTCATTTGGAATCGATGTTTATATTCTTTATGGGCACAAAATAAACAGTTATATGGGAGTCACTGCGTATGAGAACTTGTAAAAAAAAAAAGTTGAAGATGTGTGAGCTGTTTTGAAGAACACGGGTCTGGCTCCAGATTTCTCGTCCATGACTCCAGGCATTGCATGATTTTATCTATTGTGAAGTGATTGAGCTGAAACCAGCGATTTGATGGAAACTACAAGTTATACTGAGCATGCACTAAAAAAGCCCTGGGAATGGTCAAGCTATCACACTGACACACAATATCACTGTTTACTGTTTTACTCTTATTTGTATTTATTCTAATTTTACTGCTTTTGAGACAACAATAAAACTTACTGTCCAGATAAACAGCTTTAAATGATCATTTCCTGAGGTGCCTAAGACCTTTGCACAGTACTGTATGTAGTTAATACATGGATGATGTCGAGTGTACCTTCAACGTCAGGGCTGAGGTAATTGCGGACTTCGCTTAGGATAAAGTTGATGTCCTCCTCCATGGGGATGGGGTGGGCTGTCACATCCGTGGGTGTGTCTGTTGTACCAGCGATAGTCATCTTCTCCCAGGGCAGGAAGAAAATGACACGGCCGTCACTGGTGGCGGGATCCAGCAGCCCCATGTTGTCAGGGCTGTAGGTAGTTTGGTACAAAACACACATACAGTCATGTAAGACTGATTCCTGGTATAGTACACAAACTGGGGCCTATCAATAAACTGCGATATGATGAAAACATTATTATCAATGAATATGGTGCATTATTATGTATCAAGAACAATGTATTAAGCCTTATTTGATTAAAACCTGATCACAATATTATCATAAAGCAGTGTAAACTCTTTAGTACTGTTAATAGACTAGGGCTTAGTGCTATAAATAAACTAGGGCTTACTACTGTATATACATTGGGGCTTAGTACTTTAAATAAACTGGTAATTAATGTCTGTAATTTATTTCTTAGTAGTGTAAATTGTATAAAAATGGTTCTAATAATAATAATAGATATTAGAATTACTAATAAATGATAATTATCATTAACAAATCATTATTACTATTATTATTATTATTATTAATAATAATAATAATAATAATAATAATAATAATAATAATTTTTTTTTTAAAGCTCTGAGCTCAAGGAATAAGGCTAAGGGCTCAAGAGATTCTAAGACTTGTCCTTATCGTGACACCATATCAGACATCATTTCACTACTGAGGTACACATGAACACGTAAGAGTTACAGAGCTGAGCTGACCTATAGTATCCAGGGATGACGATGTGAACACCCGCACTGGGCTGACAGATTTTGGCAGTTTTCTGGTTGTCCATCTTACGCAGTGAGTCGGTGAATGGCCCTGTGGCATTAATGACGCATTTGGCACGAACGTCAAACTCCTGGCCTGCAAGATTGCCAAGAGAGAGAACACACAGTGCAGAGCAGACACCTTGGGGAGTGTGTACTGTGAGCTGTAAGTGACCTGAAATCATGTGGATTAAAAACAATCCCAGAGTGAAATGAATAGCATGTAAAGAAGAAGAGAAACACGACAAAGGAAACAGACCGACACTGATATGCCCAAAGAAAGCGTGAGGGAGGAAATACTGTATATGCTGTATAGTATACAGGGTCAATGTGAGTAAGAGGAGGGTCACACTGTGTCTTTTAACTGAGAGTTTTGCATGGTGATTTCTGCTCGCTGAGCGTCCTGTCCTTACGCTTGCAGCATGGCTGTTTTGTGTGGAGAGGGCTCCAGATGCCCAAATGGAAGTGGTCAGTTCCCTGCGTCATGAGTGTTTTTCTTATGCTAAGTTTGTAATGGAGGAAGGATTAGCTATTGCAGGGATTTCAAAAACTTCCTCTGGGATCAAAAACATTTTTTGAATCTGAATCTGAGATCTAAACCATGAAAAACTTTAAGCAGCTTTTGCTAGTTTACTTTTGCTAGTTAACGGTATCAGTTACACTTTCTGCCTGTACATCAAAATGTTAGCTTGCCAGCACAACTGGAGTTTTATCAGTGCAGCTCTCAGGGTTCCCACACCTTCCTAAACATCAAATCAAAGAACTTCAGGACCAATTTCCTCAAATTCATGAACACAACACGTGTTTGCAACGTGGATAAAGGTTAATTACTGTTAACACTGTTTGCATAACATTAGCTTTCTGTCTCGCTTTCCGCTGTTTAACCTGCAGTCACTCATGCACACATGTGACTGTCGCACTTTCTCAAGGCAGATGGCGCGTGAAACACATGCAGACAGTGGAACGTAGCCAATTTATTAATGTTAAGTTAAAAAATATATAAAAGGAACTTAGAATTTAAAAAATGTTATATAAATATAATATATAAATAAATATTTAACAGTTTTTAATATTTTTTAGTATTTAGTTTCTTGCTAACAGCACTTTTGTTAGTTCATAGTAGTTTTCCTGAACATACGGTAACATTAGCTTGCTTGCTTGAAATGACAGCGTACATGTAAGCAGACATCCTCCATATTTTAATATTTACTGTTGATTTGGGGTTAAAATTAAACATAAAAGTGACTATTTGTCATTGTGAACACATGCAAGCACCACAACAACATGTGACCTTTGCATTTAACCCATCACACGTGGAGCAGCGGGCAGCTATCAGCAGCACCCAGGGAACAGTGTAGTGGGACGGTACCTTGCACAAGGGTACATCAGTAGTGCCCAGGCCGGGACTTGAACCTGCAACCTTCAGGTCCGAAAGGCAGCGTCCTAACCACTAGGCCACCACTGCCATAATCATTCCCAGGCAAAAGTTATAGCACATTTGTTATTATATGTAGTGTACTTAGGAGGATGTGTACTTATTGTCACTTAGAAATTTTACAAAACATACAGTTTGACTGGTGGTGTTCAAACATTTTGATTTAAATTACATTTAAACTGTAACATTACAATATATAATTGAACATGTAACAGTTTTTTTTGTTTTTAAAGTTTTTTAGTATTTAGCTTTTGGCTAACAGCACTTTTGCTAGTCCATACTAGTTTTTCCCGTACATACGGATACATTAGCTTGCTTACACAGTGCAACAAGGACACACGCAGCCAAACGCAGGCATCAGAAAAAACAGCAGCATGTGGCTTAACCTGCTGGAGGGTTTGAGAGCTGACGTCATAACAAGTGGATAAAATCTGTATTCAAATGAAAGTTAAGTATCCTGAAGGTTTTGATGTGCATTGTATGTGCTCCAGGGCAATCATGTCTTTTACCTGTGATGACGTCTCTACAGCGGGCGCCACACACTTTCTCTCTGCCTGACGATGGGTCGGTCTTCTTCAGCAGCCGGATCACCTCCGTGTAGTTGGCTATGGCAGCGCCGTGGCGGGCCGCAGACAGAGCAATGGCCAGATTCATCCTGGAATCATTGTGCTGACCTGCAGGAAAACATAGTATACAGGGTTAGAGTAACTTTGGAATCACTACAGTATGTAAATCTAATGTAATTCATCAACCATGGACTTATTTTAAACTGCAACATCACAAAAACAACAAGCAACTTAATTAAATGTGTTCAAATCCTCATATCTTGTCCAGTACTTTCCTCACTACAACACATCTGATTAGCTATTTTTCAAGCCCATCCTGATATGAATCAGGTGTTTTTTAGCAGGATATGCAATTTAAGAAAACTATAGTATTTGTTTAATAAAATCTATATATTTTTATTTATTTATTTATTTATTTATTTATTTTACATCATTTAGAAACACCAACTGCTATTTTCACTTCCTCATATTGAACAGTAGAAATTCTCTCTTAAACAATTTTTTTTTAGATTAACTTCTATTACAAGCTGAGAATATTTTTACGTCTCCTCTAAAGTTGATATGTTCCAGATACAATGTTAATAGATAAATGAATAAAATATGTGACATTTTATTATAGTTCTGCTCCTGCAGATACACTCCAAACAATACATCAGTTATTGCAAAGCCTTCTCCTGCCACAGTCACCAGATCCTGAAAGTTCTTCCCGTGTGCAGAAGAGCGAGGTCTGTGCTGTGTGAGAGTGTGTTACCGTAGGGCTGGGCTACTCACAGAAGCATGTCTAATGCTAACACATGCTCAGGGCAACTCCAGCAGACAATAAAGTAATAACACAGCCGAGGAGCCCCTTTAAAGGGCAAATTTTTGAATGAATTATGAGCAGTGAAGAGACCAGCGCGCTCTGTTAGAGATTCCATGAACCTTTGCAGCGTGTGACTGTGGGCTCCTAACAGCCAGAAGATGGAAAAAAGTTGCCAAAAAAAAAACCAAAACTGTGGAGTTATAACCAAATTAATTACTCGTGAGAGGGTTTAACTCTAACAGGTCTCTTATTAAGCTATTAATGTCAATAATAAAAGCTTCATAATACCGAGTGTCCAAATGTTGCTTTAGATTAGAACTGGAACTATAAGGCTACTGCTAACAAACAAGTCACCCAAATATTTTCCATAAAAACACTTTACCAAATGTTCTCACCCTGCTCAACCACATCTAGCCCTTTATTTAGCTGGTGCAGACTCGCCAGTGTGGTTTAGGACACTCTGAGCTATAAAAAATAAATACAATTTCAATGGCCACTCATTGTAGGCAGCCACCTTAAATAACAGGCACTGATTTCAAAAACTGCTTCATACAGTAATGAAACAGAATGTCTGTGAATGTGTTTACCATTAAGACTATTGGTAACTATTGACTTCTCATTAGCCTTATAGTTTTAGTTGGAAACTAACGAGGAAGAAATTGGACTCCACATGTCTTGGCTGATCAATTATTACATTTTTTGCCAGACTATTCTTCTAATGAGTTCCAAACCAGTTTAGACAAAATTTAAAAGGCTTTAAAAAATAAAAAATATAAAAAATATTTTTAGTTTTTGACCTGATAGTAACAAAATCCCAATAATTATTTCTTTTTTAACTGGCAATTATAATTACAGGTTAAAACACTGTACTAACAGTTATTCCTGGTGGAGACTGACTGATTGCCCTTTTTTTAATGCTAAACTGCTATTCACTAAAACAGATATTTTACAGATATTATAAACAGGCCCCACAGTCAGCTGGGACTGGCTCCAGCTTCCCCCCGATCCGGAAACGGAAAAAGCGGTTTAGAAAATGGATGGATGGATGGATGGATGGATAAACAGATATTTTAATCTATAGCTTAAGCCTTGTTAACAGATTACATCCCTCCAAAAAACATATCATATTTGTTCAGTATTCCCCTTACCCTTAACGTTTAGGATATGAAATTTTATCCTTTAGTTTTGCACTGGACATATGGGGATAATGTAGCTAAAAGTAATTGACAAACAAAATCTTTTTCAGTGACCTCTATTATGTCAGCCTTGCAAAGATGAACCTCAGGCACAGAACATGCATCAGTTGAATGCCTCCTTAGCAGTAAGGAGAAAAGTGTGTGAAGGGGAAAGTTGTGACTGTGAGACACTGAAGTCTTTATATTTCGGTGCAGAGAAATAAAATGGCAATGAAAACATATGCAAATTCATCCTCGATTTACATCACAACAGAAACAAGCGTGGCATGATAAAGGAGTTTATCAAATCAGATTAAACTAAATAAATTAAGACAAAAATGCCATTATCTGCAGCAGAATGACATACAGCAGATTAGCAAAGGTCTGTCAGGAAACTGCATCAGGAGGTGATGCGCTGGGAGAGGGAGTGAGAGAGATATTAAGAAAGAATAGAAGAGGGAAAGGATGAGGGATGGTGGGAGAGGAAGATGGAGTATGAAAAATAAAGGAAATAGAGAGAGAGAGAGAGAGAGAGAGAGAAAGACTGACATAGAGAGAGAGAGAGAGAGAGAGAGAGAGAGAGAGAGAGAGAGAGAGAGAGAAAGAGGGGTGAGGGAGAAATAGAGGGAGGCAAATAGCGGCAGGCAGAGCGCGATCTCCAGCGGAGAAGGTCAGGTTTGGAAATGTCACGGCCGTGATTGTTCCAGATTGAATAATTGGAGAGAAAAGCCGGCTGACAATCCAGAGGAAGAAGGGATGGGGGGTGAAGGAGGGCGGAAACGGCGAATGTGGGGAGACAAACGAATAAAACGCATCTCTAAACTGTCATTACACTGTTTCAGCTTCTCACACACACACACACACACACACACACACACACACACAAACGCACACGCTTAGGTGTTTCTCATCAAGACCTACCACAGCCTAACCCTCCTAGGTCCCTCACAGCATATATGTCTATATGTCATCACACTGCCCACCTTTAGGTATAAGGGTATTTCATTATGCAACTATTAAATTATGCAAGTACATATGAGTAATTGGAAAATGGAATATTAATGTATGTACGTTTCTAAAAATGAATTACAACTAGAGCTGATTATTGCCCTTTACCAACTACTTCAACAGAGTTCAGCAATTTAGCAATTTACTTAAAGGGGCCATATCATGAAAAACAATATCCAGGTTGGTAGAGTACATGAAGACAACTGAAGTTTCAAAACACACCATTTACTTATGCTTTACCATGTAAACAGATTTACATATATTCACCTGTTCAGGCTACTTATAACTATTTCAGTCCAAACTGCTAACTGAATGAGCATTAATAAAGCAGCCAGTCAAAACAGAGCACATTTACATATATCAGTCTTAAAGGCACAATAACATTAAACAGCCTGACTCGTTCTAAGGTATAATGTGAGGGTGAAAAATGGTTGTGCGTTAATGAATTACGACCTTTTTTTGGTGAACAAAACCACACAAACACCACACGTGGCCATCAGGAAATAAAATAAATTTGGGCCTTTAAGGTGATGATTTAAAAAAGTGCTTAAACAACTCTACTGTCTCGCAGAATGACAGCTAGCAATATCACCTGATTTGTTACAAGACTGGACCAGATTTATTTGTTTTTTTCCTCTCCAATATCCGACCCTGCATTTTCTGCTGATATCAGCCAGATACTGATACCAGGTGTTGTATCAGCTCCATCTCTATAGCTGTAGACTTCTGGTTATAAACAACATGCTTCCATGAAGCAGCAGCCAGAGTTGACGAGCTGCAGCTCGAGCACGCGGGCATCTCCTTGGCTTACTCTCCCCTATGGAGCGACTCAATCTGACAGATCACTGCTCAGATAGCTGCCATATTCCCTCTGCACATACGCTGGCCTTACACTTGTGGAGAAAGCGCATGTGGCAGCGCAGGCCAAATGCGGCCTGACAGAAAGCCCTCGCAGCCAGTGACTCGGGGGAGGAGGGGCCGTGGAGGAGACCTTGAATAAAGGGGACAGGCTCTAGACACGCCGACTAACCCGTAGCATATGGAAGCTTTGGCCAGTGGCAGCCAGACACACACACATAAGCCAAGAGAGGCAATAAGACTAGCAGGCCTCAAATAGCCAGTGGCATTTTCCCCCAGCACAGATTAAGCGTGGCTGCTCTTATTGTTGTCAACTACAAACACAAGTTTCTTTACAAGTGGCAAATTAAGGTGATAGTTCAGCAAATCAACAAACTTACACAATTCCCTCTCCATCCAAATGCAGTCGATCGTCCCAGATATGTTTAGTGTCTGAAATTTGCGATGAGGATAAGCAGCTAAAGTAAAGTTAATGTCATGAAAAGCGCTCGCCCAAATGCTCACACTTACCTCAAACTACATTACGCAAGTAATCTCAGCTAGACATGCTCATGTGGAGTGTTCAAGATAATTCAGAGTTGTTTGAAGGTGAAAATGACTATTTGTCATTGTGAACACACTCAAGCACCACAACAAAACGTGACCTCTGCATTTAACCCATCAAACATGCACACGCAGAGCAGCGTAGCAGGACAGTACCTTGCTCAAGGGTACCTCAGTGGTGCCTGGGCCACCACTTGAACCTGCAACCTTCAGGTCCCAAGGGCAAGATCCTAACCACTAGGCCACCAGTGCCTAAGTATGAGGCAAGTATATGATGATTTACGCATGCTGCTTGCTGCTATAAGATAATTAGACTCAGTTAATCAGCCTCTTAACCTCATCCCAAATCAAAGGGTTCAACCCCATTCAAGGTAAAAGGGAAATAGACGAAAACATTTTAACCAAACTATAACTTTGTTCCATCCATCCATCCATTTTCTAATACATTTCTTCCATTTCGGGTTGCGGGGAAGCTAGAGCCAATCACAGCCGACTACGGGCCTAAGGCAGGGTACAGCCAGGACAGGAGGCCAACCCATCGCAGGGCAAAAACAACAGAGCTTGCAAGTTCTGCACAGAAAGGCGCCTGGGATCAAACCCAGGAGCTTCTTGCTGTGAGTCGACAGTGCTAACCACTGCACCACTGTCCTGCACCTGCGTCTTTCCTCATTATATAATTGGGAACCACTTTACAGTGAGACTTTATAACGAGTCAATAAGGGTTTTGTTTACTAATGGTTATTAATCAGTTCATGCAAGTAGTGATAAGTAAAGTGTTGCTTGATAAATAGCCCACACTGTCAGATTATATATATATTCACATATATATCACATATTCATACTCACTACATATAACATCTCACTCTTACCCTTTTTATTTATGCACAATAACTGCTTATTAAGGGGTTTAGGATCTAAGGCCCTAATTTCTTTAAGGTGCATAAGGTCAATCTGATCTAATTAATAACAGTTCATAATAGCATTAATAATTAATAAACCCTTTTTAAAGATTTCACAGACCCTTTGTAAAGGTAGGCTTATTGTAAAGTGAGACCCCTTAGGGATATAACTAAATCTTTTGGGGGAGCTGCTGAGTGCCACAACCTGGAACAGCTATTAGTGGCTGGGAGTCCAAAAGAGGACAATTGGTCTCATTCTCTCTGGGTGGGTAAGATGGCCCTAACTCTCCCCCATCACTTAGCATAATGTTAGCCAGCCAGAGTGTCTGTTAGCAGACGTTAGCAGCTAGCGACAATAGGTGTTTTTAGACTGAATGAACTTTTTCTAAGTTCTTAGAACAGCTAAAAGAAATTCCCCCTCTTCTGTGTGTTGTAGTTCTTAGCATGCCATACTAGCTTGTGCTTTTGGGTAGGTCATTTCTTGCACTAGAGGAGTCATGAGTGACAGTGTGAACAGTGATTGGGCCAGATGCAAGTGTACAGGGATAGCAACCACCATTTTTAAACTGTTTTTAAACAATTTAAACACTTTAAGTGGACTAGCACTGAAACCCAGCTTTTATCAAGCCAATATGGGACAGAGCAAATATTCCACGATTTTAACACGTCTAAGCTCTGCGATCATGATGTTCTCTCTCTTCTCAAACACGGTCACTTAAGCAGCCATTGGCAGGCTTATATCACTGAAGTGTTTCCTAATGCCTGTGCAAACACAAACAGAAAAACAGCCCAGAAGGTGTGTAGTTTTCCACAGTGGGAAGTTCCTTAGAACCGTTCATTCTAAAAGTGACTAACATACAAATGCATGGATATAAGTGAAAAAGTATGCATGATGTTCCTGTCTCACCATCATAGTAGACGATGGCTCCAACAAGCTTGTCCTTCTTCAGCATGGGGAACAGCTCCAGGGCCTTGCTCTTGCTGAGGACGTAGCTGCTCTTCAGGCATTGTGAACCAGCCACCAGATCGTACATCTTTATTCCAGCCCAGTAATACGGCAGCTGCCACCACCTAGTCACAAACATGCCATTAGGTTTAAAATACAGATTTCACACCAGGACCTGTTCATGAATAGCAGTTCACACACATAGTAGAGTTTACATGCCACCAACAATAAGACTGTTGAGTTTTTTCATGATCAGATTTACGTAGTTTTTGTAGATGGTTGAATGGATTATTGTAGGTTTTCTGCAGTCGTTAAATTATTAGGTGAATGTAAACACAAGAGATTCTGACTGTCTGACTTTTTCCTTTAAAACAGAAAATGTAAGTTATGTGGGAATGTTGTTATTTATAAAAAAAAATGACTGATTACATTTCTGTTAATATGAAGCTAAATCATTAATGACATTATATTTCATAGAATATTTTGTTAACACACCCGGAATTCCACAGACGGTTAAAATGTAAAGTTTTTCAGAGTGGTGTGAAACTGTGACTTGCTGAGAAACCTGCCACTGTATTAAACTTTATTATGATAGTGATTGAAAATGGTCGTGATGTCTGCAACTAAAATTTAGCCAATTTATTAACTATCCAAAATGACCAGTGCACCTGGATGTGCATTTTTTGTGTCGGTGAATCAAAAAAAAATATTCTCTTACATTTAAGCCTCAAAACTACTGTCAAACAGTGTCTCAGCTACAGGAAGTGTGTTCTTACTTCTAGAGTGTACTTCTGTAGAGACATGCTTCAGACGCCTTGTTTCCGTGGTTCCCGTGAACAATTCTGACTCAGTACGTTTCTCCAAAATAAAGCATTTCACACCAAACCGCTCCAAAGACAATGAACAAAAGCCACGAGCTTCCGTTCATCATTAGTGACATTAGCATGTATGGTTAAACAATTGCTTTAATATGAATATGCATAACATTAAACAAGCATGTGCCCCAAGTTCTTATACCATCTTTGTTAAGACACACAGGACCTTTCTGCGGACTCTGTTACAGAATCTTGACAGAAAAGTGATGTCATCTCGAAGTCCGTGTGTTCGGCGACCCCTCGACATCGCTCACACTATTTTAAATATCATAGCGAAGACTAAATGCCAGGAGTAATTAGAGAGGGTGATGGAAGGGAGGGGGGTCTCCTCTCCAACCCCTGCTGAAGTTCTGGAGCTCAGGAGTAAAGGCTGAGATGGTGTTGATGGAGGTGGGAGGCGAGAGGGGTTTGCACGGACCCACACATCAGCGTAACCTCGCCGCTTCGGGTGCCCGACGAGGTCCATGTGCCATTTCAGTGAACTTATCAGTTCATATCAAAATAGGAACACTGTACTGTCTCATCCATTACATACGTTATGCTTGTGTAACATTCTCTCTTCTACCTTCTTTCTGATTTTAAAAGTCATTACATCAATTCTGTAACTTAAATCTCTTTAAGAGCTCAGAGCAACTGCATTATCTGGTCCGGAGTCAGTGTGAGAATAGCTCTGATTACAACCAGTAATACTGGAGACAAAGTGAGCAGAGCTGTCAGTCGGGCAACAAACCCTGCAGATTTCCCACAGATTCCACAAATGTTTCCAAAATTCAATTACTCACATGTAACACCACCTGCCTAATATTAAGTCCCCCTCATGCTGCTGGCAGTGGTGGTGTAACTGTTACGGAGTTGCCCCTGTAACCTGAGGGTTTCCTGTTCAAATCCCAGACTGGTACAAGTACCACTGGGGTACCCATAAGCAAGATACCATTCCCAAGCACTACTACATGCGTATGGGTCAAATGTAGAGGACACATTTCCTTGTGGTGCACTGTGTGATGTGCTCTGGCATGTTCACAATGACAAATAACCACCCACTTTCACTTTCAGCTCTGACTGTGGTGCACTGTGTGTTCTCACACCTTTCTACCAGAGTCAGCATTCACTTTTTAAACCACAGTCGTTATTAATCTTCACTCCCCACATGCATCAGTGAGCCTTGGGTGCCCATGACCCTGTTCCCGATTGACCATTTGTCCTTCTGTGAATCACTTTCGGTAGGAACTAGGTACTGAACACCTGGAACACTCCACAAGACCAGCCGTTCTGGAGATGCTCTGACTCATCTAGTCATCAAAATAAGGCCCTTGTTAGTGGCTCATATCCTTACGAACATCCATATTTCTGGTTTCAAGCATATCAACTTCAATAACTGACTGTTCACTTGCTGCCTAATATATCCCACCCCCTGACAGGTGCCACTCTTAAGAAAATAACTAGATAGTCAATATCAAAATTAGTGTTAATGATATGGCTGAGTGTAAATAAAGTAATTCCGATTGTTTTCATGTTAAGTGGCTCACTGTCACCAACTTGTACTTCTGTGCAGTGATGGTGATGGAAAGCAGTGGTTGCAATGTCTACAAATACACATTTTATTTACTGCACAAAATGACTAGTGAACCTACACAGGTCTACACTAGTTTGTTATGTAATGTTTTGATGATGAAAAAGAGGGAAAGAACAGATACCCACTTTCTTTTGGTTTCATCTTGTCTTTGCATTTTAATCTCTAATACTTAATCTCAATACTACTGTAAAACAACAGGCCCTATTTTAAGAGTGCAAGATCTGAAGCTCATGGTCAGGTGTGTTTAGGGTGTGTCTAAATCCACTTTTGCTTGTTTACATTTACATTTACATTTAATCATTTGGCTGACGCTTTTATCCAAAGCGACTTCCAGGACAGAGGCAACAA
>JBBPDA010000105.1:4007571-4037904 GCA_037974385.1 Arnoldichthys spilopterus
AGTTATTTCTGTGACCATTGTGAGTTTTTCTTTCATTGACTGAAGGGTACCAACAATTTTGTCCACGTGTGTATAAGCTGGGGTTATTTCTTCAGTTTGATTTAGACTAGGCAAAAGGCAATGGAATCTCTACTGGCACAGGAGCTCACTGTCCACATTTGGAAAGAACCAGGGAATATGACTTCATCCCACCTCCCCATATAAATGTAATCTTATCTGAAGAGCACTATCAAGACATGTACAAACATTAGACAATATCCGAACTCTTATACATGTAAGTCTTCAAAATACAAAAATATTTACAACAAACCCCCTCATTTGCTCAGTCTGAAATCAATACACTGATCTACCACAACTGCTAAATGTTTTTCAGCTAACTGACAGATATGAAGCTTCAGATCTGATTCCTACGAGACATGTCTAAGCATGATCTCCACACTTAGAAATAACAGTGCTCACTGCGTGTGACTGCATCTAAGGCACATCCTGCTCCTGTGGCTCCTCCTCCCACCACCAAGACGTCAAATTCTGGTGTGTTCTGAAGCGCAGCAAGCTGTTCCTGACGGGTCGGCAGTCTGTCTTCAAACGGCGTCCTTATCTGGCCCTCTGCTCCCACATAGGCCAAACGAGCCTGCTCAGGCACAAATACAAAGTCAAGACCAAGCCAGAAAAAAATGATGTTTTTATTATGAGTCCATACACACTCCTAAAAATGTAGGTCCCAAAAATGGTCCATTGGAGAAATAACACAAGAACTTTGATGCAGTAAGTCAAGAACCTTTAAGGAACCTGCATTTGTAAAAGTGTGGCTCACACAATCCCAAGATTTTCCCACATCAAATTATTGTACAGATTAAAGTTCAAAATTAAAGCTAGTCATCATGCCATGACTTTTGTCCCAACCATAACATATCTTACACTATGTTCATTTATTTGGTTTGTATTTGGTTAGTGTCACGTTTTACTGGGTTTTCAAAGCAGCATAACATACGCTATGAATTAATTTAGTTCTCTCTTAAGAGAAACTTTATTTTGTGGAAAGGAATTGCTGCATCTGCAAAGCCAACAGCATTGTGGATGACCCCACACACATCTCCCACACTCTTTTCTCCCTCTTGCCATCTGGCAAAAGGTTCCATATCATACGGGCCTTCATTGTCAGGATGGGAAACAGTTTCTTCCCCCAGGCCAATCAGAACTACACTCAACACATACAAACAGTTTGGAACTGAGTGGTTTCTCCAAAATAAGCTTTGAATTTTTGCACACTTAATTCCTCTGCTGCTAGAACAAAGTATCTGAGACAATACAACCGCAACAACATTAAATTGTATAGTGCCTTTCACAATCTTAAGGTTTCTTTACTTGGGTGAGGCGTATGGGATGAATGCAGTATTGTCTCAGTATTTTATAGCACAATATTGTACCTTCTGCTCTTGTGTATGAAGCACACTTATTTTGGACTCTATGCTGTCCTATCTACACTTTGAGTAGACTTGCCCTGTCTTCTGTTGCACCATTGTCTTCAATGGATTGTTGATTTGTTTCACTGTGCACTGTTATATTGCTAAAATGACAATAAAAGCCTACTGAACTTGACTTGGGAGCTCTTTATGGCTACTTCAACGTACTAAATCATCTATATCTGTCCTTTAATACCAGGCATGCACCAATCAGGCACAACATTAAAACCTCTGCCATGTGAAGGGAATAACATTGGTTATCTTGTTAAAATGGCACCTGTGGAGTGGTGGGATATATTAGGCAACTAGTGAACAGTCAGTTCTTAAAGTTGATGAGTTGGCAAAAGTAAAAATGAGCAAATGTAAGGATTTGAGGGACTGTGACAAGGGTCTTATTGTGATGGCTAGATGTCAGAGCATCTCCAAAAGAGTAGGTCTTGTGGGGGGTTCCCAGTCTGGAGTGATTAGTACCTACCAAAAGTGATACAAGGCTGTACAACAGGTTAACTGGCAACAGGGTCATGGGCACCCAAGGTTTACTGATGCATGTGGGGAGTGAAGGCTAACCTGTCTGGTCTGATCCCATAGAACAGCTACTGTGGTTTAAAAAGTGAATGCTGACTCTGGTAGAAAGGTGTGAGAACACACAGTGCACCACACTCAGCTGTTCTGGCTGAATGAGGAGGACCTACACAGGCAGGTGGCTTTACTGTTATGGCTGATGGGTGTACATAATGTACTTACTGTAATTACCTTGCCTTGATAACCTTGATAACCACTGTTTAACACACACATTACGTAATTATTTCTGGCATACAACACCAAAAATTCTCGCAAATTTGCTCAACCCACATCCATTAAGGTGGTCCAGACTTGTGAATGTGGTTTACAGTACAATATACTATGAGTGATAAAAATGCACAAAATCCCTGGATGCAGTTTGAGCAAATAAAATTTTGGTGATGTATTTTTACAGAAAATATTTGGGTGACTATTGACTTCTAGTGTTTGCTAGCCTTGGGCATCAAGTTTTAAACAAAAGAAGTCAAATGTGCAAACATGTAAACATGTCTTGGTTGATCAACTACATCTGGAGAGAGTGGAAAATTAGGTAGAACAGAATTTTCACCAAACTCATACTTTACGTGGACTACATCAAGCAGAAATACCTTATTCTAATGCTTTGTAGTATATAATGAATAAAAATGGGATCAGTATCTTCAATATTAGAATTAGAAAAGGAAAAGATTATAGTGACATTTCTAATTATGGGTCTTGGTACAATTTAAGCCAAAAAGGCACCACAAGGCCCCAAAAGGGATCCTGCCAGTTGATTGCATGGTCACCATTGCTATTTTATTAACATACTGACTGCTGAATGTTTTACATGTCTGTTTTTGAGTACCCAAATTTCGATGACCATCTTTCACGTTAACTGATTGATTCTGCCGGGCATCTCTAATAGCTTGACAATAGCCAGATTTATTACAATCACGTGCATAGGACTTCAGTTCTGAAACCCTGAAGCCCTTTGATTTCTGTGCAACAGTGCATGAATGGAAGCAAATGAGAAGATATTTGTATCGCGGAACGAAGACAAAAACCTCAAATCCACAAATTCAAATGGAGCGGAAAACAAGTGCAGGCAAGATATTGAAGATTTTAGCCATAATGAAACGTTTTATTCATTTTGTCGTTAGCATTCGGCCTAAATGATTACATCAATCTGCCCCCAAAAGCCCGTGGGGTCCATTTGACTTGCAAATGACCAAATGAACCCAGACATTTGCAATTTAGACAGTAACAGCATGTAAAAACAAGATCCGATAATTAGTGTCTATTTCCAAGGACGGACATATTATTTAAAACATCCACAGACAATTAAGAGAGAGGCTGTCCTGCAATCACGACAAGTGCATGGAGGCACCAGTGAATTTCATGCAAATACGCAATCGGCCACCGCAGAGCGCTACTTAGCCAACTAGCCGGAGTGTGGCAGTGCCCTTGCCATAAAGGAGATTCAGCCACGCGCAGACACATGCACACGCTCTGCAAATTAACATCACAATCCCAAAGATTAGTGCCTGACACATGCATGATTGCAGATTAATTTTTGGAAATCAACATTTTTTTCTTTCTTGTCTTTTGGACTTTGGCTTACCCATTTAGGCTTCGTTGGAGTAATGCACGAGGAAGAAGAATGAATAAATAAAATGAAAACAATCAGAACACAGAACAAATGGTGGTGTTAATGCAAAGTTCTGAACGTGTTATTTCAAAACTTCTGCCAGTGATTGAGTGAACATGTTCAGTCATAATGCTGAAAACCCAGATGTTGATAAGGAATATTGAGTTCTTGACCTATAACTCAACATTTCAAGATGATAGTTGGGCAGGGCATCCCAGCATTCTTTGCATTCTGTTGGCTTCTGAATAAATATTTTTTACGATCATTTCATCAGTTCATTACTTACAGTTTTATGCGGATGAAGGACACTGTCAAATTACACATTTTGTTAATGTTCTAAATGAACAGATGTTAACACCATCAAACAATCATAAATGCAACACATTCCTGCACTTTTTAATACACAGCTCTTATTTATTTTCTGAATTAAAAATATTGTGGTAAAAAATATACAGTTCACAGCCTTCTTCGTTTCTTTCCTTCCTTTCCATTGTGCATAACAGGTGTAAGATCTAATTAACATTTCAGTACAATTGTAGATGTAGCAAAGGTCATTTAAAAACCTTTATCTTTCATTTCATACAGTAGTTAAAGGTTGATTTTTATGTTTAGGATCATTGTATTGTTGTAATATCCAACTTTGCTTCTTCTTCAGTTTCTTTACTGAGTGCGGGACATTAGCTTCCAGGATTTATATCCTTTCTTTGCTTCATGATTCTTATATATCTTGGTCTTCCAGGTCTTGACTTTAATGGACCTTAACTCCTATTCCTTAATGAGATGTCAGACAAGAAAGAAGTGTTATTAACATGTGATATTATTATAGTCATCTTTTTTGTAAGGGTCAATTATATTTACTGTAAAATCTTCAATCAGCTGCTTATATGAGCCCATGGCTTTTGAAGCTCAACAATCTAAAAGGTTCACAGGGTGACATAAGTTATGATAACTTTCATTTGACCAGCTGTGCCTACACCTATATATTTTTATGCTACAATATTACATCATTATGCTAAAACTTTGGCTTGGATGCATGTAACATGCAATTGTTATTTAAAGATGCACCAGTTACATTATTTCAAATGTAAGATATTGGATATTCACAGCCTCCAGACAAGCTTAAACCAATTAAACCACCTGAATTCTCTGAAATGGCTAAAGTTCTGTGTGTAATGCTAGAGGTATTGCCCCACTGAACCCAAGTGCTATACACTTCATTATATTAATTGGAAGTGTTTGTTTTTAGTTACACACTACACTGTAAATTTGAGTCCAGAGATAAAATTAATTTCTATAAGCAGAGAGATCATATATATATATATATATATATCAGCTAAATATCAGCTAAAAGATCATATTTATATGCATTAATGCAAAGACCATATCCATGTAACTGAACTTTATGCATTTGTGAAGTGTCCTTAATTAGAGTTACTGCTTCTTCTGTGTAAATGGAACTTATTAGCATTGCTAAGAGCTAAATAGATTAAAATATGTATTTTTTATTTTACAAATGCTTAAGTTTACAGTGTAGCTTTAAGTAGTAAAGGGCAGATCTTTATCTGTACTGCAGGGTAGGTCAATATATGATGTGTGTTTTAAGGATACATTAGTGTGTATGGCTCTTAATGAATACTTTTACTTTTAGCTGAGCTGGTTTAGTAACCCTTCCCTATTTCTATGCTATGCTGTTCCAATGCGTTTTTAGTAGGACTCAACGATTCGGACAAAACTGCCATTTTTTCTAGTTGCTAGTATTTCAATTGCTCTTTAAATTAAATTATTTAAAGTCCATTCTTTCAGAGCTGAGGTCGGCGTGGTATTATGCAATGCTCCAGATCACTAATTCCCAAGTTCTGCATGATTCGATTCGGTAATATGATTAAACTCCAATACAACTCCATTAACATCTCAATTAAAATCTTCATTAAACATGTCTATTAAAATTTGACAATATTGGCTGTACTACTGAATACAATGAACACTGCAGCACTTACAATGTGAAAAAGTGTGATTTATTCAATTAACTGTTCAGCCAGTTTTTAGTTTATTTAGCTTGCTAACGTTGAGCTCTTGTGACCCTTAATACATGAAACAATTGTTAAATTGACATAATCCAACAAATGTCCATATCATATAGCCCAAGTTGGGTAGACTCGGGTTAATACAATATGACTGAAGAATTTTCTTTTAAAATTGTTTAATGTGTGTAATTTTTTACAAAAAGTTTCCCAAAACATAAAATCCCAGGTCACGCTGTCATTTAACTGCATTTTGGCCATGTTAATGACACATCTCCTAGGCAACTGAATCCTTAAGAGGCCATAATTCGCTCGCTCCCTGGAGTTTAAGCTGGAGCCGAACACTACAGAAGTGGGATAATGGACGAAATGGGTTCTGGCGGATTTGAATACATGATGAGTGAGGAAATCAGGACCCCCATTGCTCTTCAAGAGCATGTGTGGGTTCTGTTTTTTTGCCTCCTTCGTTTGTTTGAGAAGGCTTTGTTGATTATCTTAATCTACTTGACCTTAAGTTATTTAGTATATCATCCAAGCGAGATGAGGTCTGTACCCCCCAGGGCTCTCCCTAGTCTAAACACAGGTAGACTGTGATGAGTGTCACCGGTCCCTTTGCTGCATGAATGGGGATGAGATTGTTCATGATTTCACATTCAAGTGAGGTCCTTTACACAATTTGTAAAGACAACCTGATGATAAGACAGTAGTCTGTAGAAGAAGAACATGGTCTAGAGAAGCAG
The DNA here is from genome assembly GCA_037974385.1 of Arnoldichthys spilopterus. Lineage (NCBI taxonomy): Eukaryota > Metazoa > Chordata > Actinopteri > Characiformes > Lepidarchidae > Arnoldichthys > Arnoldichthys spilopterus. The sequence continues at coordinate 4,013,984 of JBBPDA010000105.1, forward strand.
GCCTGTCAATCACACCCTATAATGAGCAAAGCTCTATAAAGTGGCTCTTTATGGGTTTGTTACCTATTTGTCATGTCATGTGGCGTTTCACTAAGGCTAACGGTGCTAATAAAAGCTTGCAGCTACCTGTTTAGCCTCATGCAAGCTCATCCTACACTTGCCTCAAACAGTGTTGAGTAATTGAAGAGGCATTCTAGACTAAAACTAGCATTTAATGTTATTTATCTTTTGTCTTATCTGCCTCATCAGTCGGAATTTTGTTCCATGTTCATGTTTTTGTCCATCAATGTTCTCTTACTACAATACTCAGCACGCATTGCACAAATACATGATACATCCATTGACACATCTACTGATGTAGAAGCTACTAAATACAGATGCTCTGCTAGACAAGATCAGTAAAAAAGTGAATTTTTTTTCCTATGTAAAGAAATAATTCAGATAAATAGTAGGTAGAGCTGTGCAATATTGACAAAATATTAATATTGATATTACATTTTACAATTTGATGGCTGCAACACATTTAAAAGTTGCTACAGAGGCATTATTATGGTTGTGTTACATCACCTTACTTTTAATTACATTTTTTTTGTTTTGGACAAGGAAAATGGACTAATGTTGGTAGTTTTGCAACTGGAATTTTCGTCAATTCTTGCTTCATATAAGACCTCAGCTGCTCAACAGCCTTGTTGGATTCTTCTCTTGATGATGATGCAAGCTTGTGGTGATTCAGTCCTGCAGTTACTGGTTACATCTATTGCATTTATATATTTTACCTATATTACATTTGTAGATCCAGTTCAAAACAAATGAAGCAAATTTGTCAATTTGATGTTTATCCAAATCATTTCTTTAACATAATGTACTGGAATACAGCTTTAGCAACCTAACTCTGTTTGAAGCTGTCTGGCAAATGCAGATGTTATTAAAGGCATACACCAAGAGCACATTCCTGGATCAGGAGTAGACATGTTCACCTGACAACAGACTGAGGCACTTCACTTGCTGTTGCTTTCACTGGGTTTAGAGTGACATATGAATGGAAAACATATTAATTGAGTCTTGAACATAGTTCATAACAAACCTGAGTCCTCCTGTATTCAAAGAACTGTGATAGGCCAAAGGCTGTGGCAACGACTCCACCCCCTATCAGGGTCCCCTTCACTGCTTTCCGAAACGCCATTGGTCCCTGGAATGAATTCATAACATTTGTCAGACTTGACTGTCTAAATCTTTGAGATATAGAAGATAAATGCATGATTTTACTAGGGCTGGGTATTAAAATTCTGTACTTTTATACTGGCCTAGTGGTTAGGACATTGCCTTTGGGACCTGAAGGTTGCAGGTTCAAGTCCCGGCCTGGGCACCACTGAGGTACCCTTGAGCAAGGTATCGTCACACTACACTGCTGCCTGGGCGCTGTTGGTAGCTGCCCACTGCTCCATGTGTGATGGGTTAATTGCAGTGGTTACATTTCGCTGCGGTGCTTGAGTGTGTTCACAATGACAAATAGTCACCTTCACTCCACAAAATATTTGGGCAATGATACAATATCATGCTCATGCTCAATATCAAGTCATTCTATGACTTTAAAGCAGGCAGTGTGTTATAGAATGTATAGAATTTTTTGTAGCCATCTGGGTGACTTGCGTATTCCTTTACAGTTTCCAATGTGATGCAAGAGAGGAACAATGTCTTACTCTATCTTGTGGATTTCAGAAACAATGTCATCAGAGTGGAGATATGCACCAAAAAGTTTATTAAATCAATTTTGAAATAAATAAATACAGCAATACTCTGCACTGTGGTATTGATATATTTTGCTGAAAAATATCGCAACTTTTTTTATTCTCCCACCTCTATTTTATACTGTATTTCACTGTATTACTTAAGTACTACTGAGTATCGAAAGGTCGTCATTCAAGACTCAATTTCAGTATCTAAGTAGTTGAGTGTATCCGTCACCCATGCTCAGTCCATACTGCTTGTTGGCTGTCTACATCCCCCAATAGGATGATCCCCAAAACAGCTGTCCGTTTTATTTCAGCATGGCCATTTTTTTGGAGTAATGTGAATTGTTTTCACAGCAGAGAATTATCAGCCCGGTGCTAACTAGCAGCTTAATATCTTTGTCTTCATAGGTGAGTAAGCAAGACATAAAATATGTTCCACTGTTATTGCTGATAATGTATATAAACAAAAACTAGTTTATAAATGTGATCTCGCTAACTCACCTATGAAGTCGAAGATATGGTTCTGGTTTTATAAATCATAGACATTTCTATCAAATACTGTATATTTCATCAGAGTTACTAGTTTAATTGTTTAAATGTCAGACATACAAAGCAAGCATACATTGTGTATTAAAGCTACAGTGAAAAGAGTTAAAGCTATATTCACTTTTCTTTCATTCCACACTGTATTCAGTCTATGCATTCTGAACTCAATACTCTTGGGGAAATGCTAACATACACAAATACCTGGTAAACCCTTAGAGTCTGGGTGTTGCAATCAATAGCCTCAAGGAAACTGCATTAAAAGCAGAAGACCTACTTCCTGTTGTATCACAATTTATATGAACAATTTACAAACCATATTTACTGCCCAGACGCATATTGTCACTTAACAACCCTCCTATGTCCAAAACAGCACATTTAGAAGAGAAGGAAAATACTACAGGTGGGAGTAAGAATCGATAGTGTAGTATTGTGATATTTTTGTCCACAATATTATATCGATACAGCAGCACACATTCATTAGTTCATAACTCTACTCTGATAGCACTGATTCTCATTCCACAAGATGACATAAAACCTAATTCTCCTCTTGCATCACAGCAAAAATAGGAAAGTAGTTGCCGAGACTGCAGAGACTCCTGAATCATCTGTTTTCAAATCTTGATAATATTGTATTGAGACACAAAATATTTTAGTAGTATCATGTTATCATCTACGCAGCAATTCCAACTCCTACAAACTACATTTGTAATTTAGAACTGAAGTATGTTTTCCATGCATTATGTTCCATTACTTGCTCCAAAGTTACATAAAAAAGTAAAAATAAATAAATAAATACATACATACATACATTTTTAAAATGGACATTAAAATGTTTTGTTCCCACTGTGACGATACACAACCTCTCTAAAACTCGGTTCGAGCACTAATTCACAGAAGGAAAAAAACAGTAAATGTCCAAAAGTGTGGGATAACTTTCAGTTAGATCGCACTTTGTCCTAATCCTGCCGTGGTCCTCATCCAGCTGGCAGCTACATCACCTGTGTTAAGTCAACATACCAACCAGACTTGGGGTCTATATATAGTTCTAGTACACAAAAAGGTTCATGTCAGTAGGTCAGAAAGGAGTTCACAAACACTGGTAAGACTGACACTGTCAGCTGACACATCCTAGTTAGGGTCAGAGACACTTTTATCTTTCCAGCTAAATACTACAATGGGTAAGCAGAAAGGTGCACAATCTGCTTTAGGAAATGAATGAGTCACTTTATGACACTGTTGGAATCCATGCATGCCCGGCATGGTCTGTCTGTGCCAACCATGTACATGTGTTTGAGGGCTGGGTGGCCAGCATTACATCATGCAGCAGGCTAGCAAATGAGTTACTAGATTTAATGAGGGATATACAGAGCTTACAGTGCCATGCAATCAAAATACAGTTGTCGTCCAGAACTGCACACCCACCTAGTCTGCTTTAAGACACACTTTAATATTCTAAGTACATTTTATTTATACAGGACATTTTAAACCAAAGTGCTTTACAGTTAATGAGCCTGTAAATCCCTTTTATGTGTAATACTATCACATTATGGCTTGATTACACTCATTCTAGCCATAATAAACAAACACTTATTTACCATTTCCTTCCTTCAAAAAATTCAGCAGAAAGTCCACTTTCTTGCTCTAAAATCTGTGTTTCAATCTAGGAGGCCATTCTTTACTGTGGACCTGAGTTTAGCAGATAAACAGCCACTGAGATGTGATCAATATCCACACCCCATGGTCTCCGAGCTAACTCCATCCCTCAGCATCACACGTGTATATCGTAAAAAACACCAACAAGTTTTTAGGTTACATTTTTATGGGTAGTTCTACTAAAACAGGTCATCACATGTGTTCAACAATTTGTAGTGAACTAGTTCAGAGACCAAATATAGAGCTGCAGTTTAGCAGAGAGCACAGATGATCACAGAGAACCTCACGCAGCTAGCTGGCCTGGCTCTGTGACAAAGCTAACAACCCTCGGCGAATGTCTTGACAGCGATACGAAGACCACACAAGAATTTCATGTAGTTTTTTACTTACTAATTGTTGTGTTGTTGGAGATAAAGGTGGTCTACACACACAGGAGATGCATAGACACTGCCGGTAACTACACCGTTGTTACAGTGTGTCTTATCCAGGAAGAAGTCTAGTGCTACGGGTGGCGTCTGACGGACACGCGGATGCACCAATCGGATTGTGAGATTCCCGTTCTTATCCAATTGTAATGTAGTAGGCGGGTTCCGTTTCTGTGACTGTTGACGTAACTGGGATTTAGATTTGGCAAATGTGCTTTCTAATGTAAGCAGATATGAGGCGCGCACTGTATGATATGCCACCTGTATGAAGTATTGTTGTAGCGGCAGTGTGGGGGAGGGGAAGTATGATAATTGTTGACATTATGTCCGAGAGTAACAGATTCATAATCTGCATCTTATTACAAACTGGAGAAGTAATGCATAACGAATAAGTCTTCGGGGGTTTTATTATTAAACTATCACATAACCCTTACATAACAACTGCTGCTCTCCATAAAAGCTTTTTTAAATTTCTTCATAAATCATTGTTGATGTACGTCATGCAGAGTGCTTTGATGTTATGTTGCATTGTAGAGAAATCCACCTGGTTTCTGTACATTGTGTGTAATAATAACCAGGGAATGTTTAATGTTAATTATAACCAATGACCACCCAAAATGCAAGTATTTTCTTAAGTGTCGTATCTAATGTTATTAATGAAAAAGCAGTGGTAAATCTGAAAGGAAAAACTTTGGAAACTATTTTGCCTTATAACATGCTTCGTGTATCACTCCGCCAAAAATAGAATTTAAAAGGTTTTTAGACCAAATATTACTTTAAAACTATCATACAACAATATCTCAGGAATCAGGCAAAGAATATATTAGATTTAACAGATTTCTGCCAGGGAGCTTTTAGAAGAATTAAACTCAGACGCCAGGTTCCTATCACCACCACTTTTGTCACGTACAAAGGAGAATGTATTCCTTCAACCCCAAGTCAGCACTATTTCTTTGTTTCCCCTTTTCGACAAAACGCTTTGTTCCCCCATCTCCAAATTCTAACCATTTTTTTTATCATGCCACCCCCCATCAACAAAACTATTTGTTCTGCCAGGCCCGCAAATGTCCCTCCCCCAACACTCAACCCCCTCCACCGTTCTATTGTTACCAGATTTGAACCGGACACCCGATCTGGAAACCGCCTGCGCAGTGACTTTGTGATTGCTGCTGTTGTATTAATCTGTTAGTATGATTAATTATAATTAGAAGATAAATTATTATAAAAAATTGCCTTGGATGGGTTGGCCTCCTGTCCTGGGTGTACCCCGCCTTGGATCCGTAGTCAGGTGGGATTGGCTCCAGCGTCCTCGCGACCCGAAATGGAGGAAGCGGTTTGCACAGTGAATGAATGAGTTAACGAGTTGCCTTGGGCCTGTAGTCAGCTGTGATTGGCTCCAGCGTCCTCGCGACCCGAAATGGAAGAAGCAGTTTGGACAATAAATGAATAAATGAATTTGCCTTAGGCCTGTAGTCAGCTTTGATTGGCTCCAGCTTTTTCCGTCGACCCGAAACGGGAGAAGCGGTTTCGACAATGAATGAATGAGTTAATTTGCCTTGGGCCTGTAGTCAGCTGGGATTGGCTCCAGCCTCCCCGGCTACCCGAAACGGAAGAAGCGGATTGGACAATGAATGAATGAATGATAAAATGCCCAGCACATTTAGCAGTAGTCATTAATATAATCATAGCGTCCTTCCAGCTATAATATCCTGGAAACTCTGATTTGGTAATTAGATTAACTGTATAAATATTTGGAAGATATTATAAATTATTGGAATAAATATTATATGAATATAGTACTAATAGGATCGTTCATTATATTTACCCAGTAAAGAGTTTCATTGTGCAGTGTTGTCATTCATATTGTAGATGGATGAAAGCTCTACAGTAACAGCAATCCTGAGAGCTTCCCGATATTTATGATGAAACTTATATATTTTAAATCCAACAAAGATAATTCCATAATATTGCTTAAAGTATGTTATTTATCATCTCACTAATATATAATATTATATCTCACTATGACTGAAATAGGAAAAATATTTACAAATGATATTATTTTAGTTGTCCAAATGAGCACATGTGTTGTCTAAATCAGGTTTCCTGTTCAAATCTGGTAACAACAACAAACCCACTGACAAAAGACAACTTTCATTTGAGCACCTGACCCTCTCTAAAGGTCCTTGCACCTCCCTGCATCAGTGTGAGCAGTTCTAACTCAGTTCTGGGCATTTTGCATGAAGTCCCTCTAAATTACTTTAATTACACCTCCACTGTTTACTTATACAGGTGGAATTCCCCTTCTCTCCGTCTGCACTGAGGCTTTTCGTCATCTTTAAGGGCGAATGTGTTTAGGCCACCCTCGCGTGTGTGTGTTTAAAACGCATTTCCCTCTTGAACCAGGGTGCAGGTGCTAATGCTAGCCGGACCCCAAAAAGAGTTCACGGCGTCATGGGAGTTCGAGGCTGCTGACGTAGGCGGTGACGCAGTCACCTCCTGCCCGGACAAAGTTGCCTCTGTAAGTCCGGGATTCCCTCAGTACAATGGAAAGCCTTCAGGCAGAGATACAGTGAGCTTTGGGATCAGATTAAAACGCAGCTTCCATTTACTGAAACTTTCCCCAAAACGGAATGGAAGGCGGCGAAGACAGCGCGTCATTTAGCCGTATTGCGTTTCTGCTGCTGGCCCCAACTTCTTTTCTAAGTAATGAGTGACGGCAAGTCCTCACTCACACACCACGTGTGTGTGTGTGTGTTTTTACTACTGGTTTATTGTCTGTAGGTGGTGAAGGGAAAACTGGGGAAAAGGTCACTTAAAGAAAACCAACAAATCTTTTTTTACAGTTTAACTCTGTCACTTTACAGCGAGCGATGTGTGTTTGGAAGTGTGTTCACGCTTACAGCCTAATTAGGGTTTCCTGGACACACAGGTGGAGCAATCTTATACGAAACTTCACTCTTTATAAAACCTCGGTTTTTAAAAGAATGTTTTAGTTCAGGCTGTGTATAATGTCAGCTGCGAAAACTTCACACCACTGTGTTTTCCTCTACTCGTGTTCAGTGAGATGAGATGAGGGGAATTAGCACTTAACATACAATCACTTTTTGAGTCTAGTTGGTCCGACAGAGCAAGATGTTCACTCAGCAGCTGTGTTGATGTTTAATGATGTTTCTAATTTTAGAATTAGAACTTACACGAATGCAATGTTTATGTCCAACAAATTAAATGGATCATATCTTTGCTGTCAGCCATGATATACTTTGCATTTCTTTATTTTCTCCTGAGGTCCACTTATGATATCTGAAACATGAAGAAGCCATTATTTTTTACAAGCTTTGTTTTTGAATTGTTGATGTATTTCAACATATTTGGCACAAATCAAACATAGACTTGTTTGGCCACAGTAACAGTGCATGTGTAGACCAAAGGCAGCTTTTCAAGAGAAGAACACCATACCATCTATGGTGGTGGAAATGTTATGGATTGAGTTTAGTTTGCTGCCTTAGGGACTGGGCAGCTTGGAATCACTGATTCAGATATAAATTGTGTATCATATTAAAGAGTGCTTGAAGATAGTGTGGGGACATCTGTTTAAAAGTTGAAGTTTAACTAAAGATGGGTCTTTCAATAGGACAATAATCCTCAGCACACTAGCAAATCCACCAAGGAATGGCTCAAAAAGAAGAAATGGGAGTTGTAAATTGGCCTTATCAAATCCAGACTTGAACTCTATTGTTTTTGTGTGATTCAAAAAGGACAGCAGTGAAAGAATTTTGCATGGGAGAGTAGAAAAAATGTTCATTAAGTCAATGGCAAAGACTGGTGGACAATTAAGCAAATCCATACAAGAAGTCATACTGCTAAGGGGTAATTTATTCATTGTATTTAATTTTTCTGCCTAAGGTCCACTCATGATATTTATGTACCAAAAACAGTTATCTTATTTAATACTTTACAGCCTCTCTTTATCTAGTAGCATTAAGCTTTGGTCAGTATGTTTTTAAGACTGATCATGATATTCAAAACATGCAAATTTTGCTCTTTAATCTGTGTCATATCTGGACATAAACACTGCCATTGTAAAAAAAACAATCTGAATTTAAAAAAGGTAAAAAGTGTAGGAGAAAAAAGTCTGTTTCTCAATTAACCTTGAAAAATGCAACCATTTCATTTGTTGGAAGGACTGACATTTATGGTTATTTAATTTTTTTAAACATGATTTAACAATTAAAATCAGTTAAATAACTTTTTTAACTTTTTTTCAGCTTCTACAGATCTACACATTACAATTACACTGCATATAAGTCACATTTATTCTGACATACAGTGTCCTACTTATAACACTAACAGCCATTAAAATAAAAGAGAATATCTGTAAAATATATAATAATCTGTAAAATAATGGTGATAATTTGTTATTGTGAACATACAGTCCATTTCTAGCAAATAAACACTAAAATACAGAATATGTACGTTTACTTATGCAGTTTTTTTTATTTCTTTAAAAACAAAAACATAGTTCCAATAAATGTTAGCATATTTTTACAGTGAACTTTGTTTTACAGTCCAGCTTTACAGAATACAGGTCTTAGTCCCTACCGAGCAAGTCAAGGGTGACAGAGGTAACTCCCTGAAGCTGAAGGAAGAAACCTTGGGAGGAATCCAAGACTTAAAAATCATTACAATGGCACCTTTCAGGGGGTTGGGATATAATAGACAGCAAGTGAACAGTCAGTTCTTGAAGCTGATGTACTGGAAGCCGAAATATGAGTGAGCATAAGAGTCTCAGTGGTCTAATTGTGATGGCTAGATGAATGAGGCGGAGCATCTCCAAAACCGAAGGTTTGAGAGTGTTCCAGGTATGCAGTAGTTAGTACCTACCAAAAATTGGTCCAAGGAAAGACAAATGGTGAATCTGTGGCACCTTCATGGGCACCCAAAACTTATAATGCCTGTGGGCTGTAAAGGCTATCTCTTCCAGTCAGATCCTACAGAAAAGCTAGTACCAAGTAGTACCAAAATTAAATGCTGGCTTTGACAGAAAGGTGTCACATCACAGTCTGATACTGGATGTCCTGTGGTTCTATTGGGAACTCTGTCTGATGACTTCCTTGGAATTATACTGAAACTGCTTGCCTCCTCATGTAAGCTCTTTATATTTCACTTCTGCTTTTGCTTTTCATCTCCCACTTCAGTGATTGTTTCATTACAGTCACTTCTGCTGGTGAGTGTTTTTATAGTACATGTCTGGCAGTGGGGAATGATTATGTAAGTGCAAACCTCTGCTCTTACGCTCTCCAGTGGTTTACATCTTGAAGTAAATTGTTTAAGTGTTTAGTAGTCTTCAGCACACCTTGGCTCTGTGCGGTTCTTGGTCTGTTTAACAGTTAAACAGGTTTTTCTTTATGACCAAATGCAGTGCCTACTACTGCGCTCCTCCAGGTCTTGTTATTGCCAAGCCCACCCAAGCAGTCTCGCTTCATAACAGTGTAACAGGTCATTTTCACAAACCTACCTTGTGTGATTGATTTATTCTGATTTTTAAGACCAAAAACTTTATTTGTTCACTGACACCTTTTTCAATCCTTGTGTTGGAAAATGTCACATCTGTTATAGACCTTCTGTTATTGCTCTTTTCACATTTAAGGAGACAGGGATGTACCAGTGTGGAATTTGTCAGTGCCAATAATCGATATTTTTCATGCACATATCTGCTGGGCAGTGGTGGCCTAGTGGTTAGGACGCTGCCGTTGAGACCTGAAGGTTGCAGGTTCGCGTCCCTGCCTGGGCACTACCGAGGTCCCCTTGAGCAAGGAACCGTCGCACTACACTGCTCCCCGCGCGCTGTATATAGCTGCCCGCTGCTCCACGTGTGCCTGTGTGATGGGTTAAATGCAGAGGTTGCATTTCATTGTGGTGCTTGAGTGTGTTCACAATGACAAATATTCACTTCACTGCAGATGTTAATACTCATAAAAAATTTAAATACAGAAAATACTTTAAAAATACAGAATTTGGGACGACATCTAGTGGAATTCGAAAAATAAAACTTGCATAAAACATATTTACTTGTATAAGCTTCAAATGAGGTAAAATGGGAAAACTGAAAGCAGCTCAACATCTGCCGATACTGATATATTTCTGATGTCATTGTGCATCCCTCTGGAAATTCTTCCCATTTTTTAAATGTTAGCATAGTTCAGTTGTCAAGTCATGTGCTTTAATGTGAGGGGAACTACAAAACTGCTCCAGGAACGGAGTTGGACACCCCTGTGAAGTGGCTTTAGACGTCTGGTTCCTGCCACCACCACCATTGGGAAAAGTTCTGACTGTATGTTTTTCCTAGAATTGAATGAATATTGTGGAATATAGGTGGGATTCCTGATGATGTAACAACGCACAGCTGGTCACAAATGACCTTAGCAGCTCCCTGTTATTTATAGACCCATAAAATGAGCATGGTTCGCTCACTACGGGGACCTCTGCATTAAAGGTGACATGATTTAACGTCAAAGCGTTTGAGTTCCCAGTACAGTCCAATATAACCGAATGCACTGTATTTTTAGACACATCTTTAGGTCATTTCTGGTCATTTAAAAACTATTTTATGGTAATATATATATATATAAGTCAAATGTCTGCAATGGCAGGTCACAGCCATGAGCACTTGTAACAAATGCAAAATGCGCGCGCGCACCTAGATCCCTTTCCTGCTCCTATAGCCTTTAGTCTAAAGCGCACGGAAGCCCCAGCGTGCGAAAGCTGTTTCCATAACCACACCACACACACACCGGACCCCGCTGCCCGCGCGCCAAAGAGCGCGTCAAAGCTTGACGCCGATGACGTAGGGGCGCGGTGGCACGTGGACCGAGGCGCTCCGAGCCCATAAACAAAGGCACGTTGCGCTCGATCGCCAGAGAGCAGAGCGCTGCAGCGTCGAGGAGCGACAGACGCTTGAGCTGAGAGAGAGAGCGCGCGCTCCACGGACGGAAAACTGAGGTAAATTTAAAAAATGACACCAAAGTGGGAAAATCGCTTAGAAATCGGTCGTTTTTGAGGAGAAGTTTCATACACTTTACTTCACCGAGCACGACGTTTATGCTTCAACAATAGTCTGTGCTAATAAAAAAAATACATTTGTGTTGTATGTATTAATGATGTGAGTATATATGACGGAAACGTCTGTTTGTCTCTTTGGGTGTTATTATTATTATTATTACTATTACAGGTAAATCGTGGTTTTGTCTGTTTTTGATCGTTTTTAGCTCGGCGAAGAGGAGTCACGGCGCTGCTCACCGGCATAACGCGAACTGCAGCGATTCCTCGAGAGCCTACGAAGCAGGTGTTTAGAGGTAAAGAGGCAAGAGTGCGAAACCGTGACATTTGTTCAATAAGAAATCCTAATAAGCCGTTTTGAGTTTTTTAACAGAGCACTTAAACTTTGAACAGAACAGAACCGACTTTAAAAACGGCAGAACTGTAGAGACTACTTAGTGTACATCTATAGGGCGGAACTGGTTTCAAACTGACGTTATAGCCCATGTGCTAACAATCTGGCGATTCATCAGCATCCAAAATATGACTTATACCCCGTATAGTCAGGAGTGCAAACGCTGTGTGGTAATGAGCGGTGGACATTTCAGGTCCATAAATCAAAATTCCACTCCAGGATTTTGTTCCAACTGCCTGGATGCCTCCGCTGCTGCACTACAGCAGCGGTGGCGTCCAGGCAGTTGGAACAAAATCCTGGAGTGGAATTTTACTTTGTGGACCTGACATGTTCACCTCTCAGTCGTGCAGGTGTAAATTCAGCAGTTACAGAGTGTTACTTCAGCACCGTGGCCACCAGATCTAGTCTGGCCTTTATTTGTTACTTTCAAATACTTCGTTTGCTAACCCCGATTAGCAACGTCCAGTCCTCCACAGCTCAGTGCCCTTTTCTGCCCACAGCCATGCCCTGTGTCCAGGCTCAGTACGGGAGCTCTCCGCCCGGCGCCAGCCCTGCGTGCCAGACTTACAGCTACAGTGCGGCGGCGGTAGACTACAGCTGCGACCTGCTCACACCGGAATTCGTCAAGTTCAGCATGGACCTGACCAACGCAGAGATCGCCGCCACCTCGGCGTTGCCGAGCTTTAGCACGTTCGCCGAGGGCACCGGCGGCGCTGGTGGCGCGAGCTACGACTCCAAAGCGCCCTGCCTCTACCAGGCGGCGCACGCCGGAGAGCACCTGTCCATCAAAGCCGAGGACATGCACGCGCACGGCTACCCGCCGCAAGCCGACGACGGGACGTCCCACGGCGGATACTACAAGCCGGGCTTCTCCGCTCCTCCTCCACCTCCGGTACCGCCGCCGCCATCGCACCACGTGTGGGAGGACGCGGGCTCGCTGCACGCCTTCCCCCACAGCTACCTGGCTGCATCTCACGTGATGGAGCAGCAGCGAAAGGACGCTGTGTCGCGGCTTTTCTCCTTCAAGCAGGGTCCCGCCTGCGCGCCGCCCATGGCCGCCTGCCACGTGCGCTTCGACGCCGCTCCGGCTGCGCACCGGCCTCTGGAGAGCCCGGGCTTCACCGTGCCGGCGGCGTTGAGGAAGCAGCACGGCATGGGCTTTCCGCACCAGCACCCGCACCAGCTCCACGTTGGGCACGGCCACGGGCACGCGCACACGCTCACAGACAGCGCGCTGAGCTCTCCGCCGTGTCGAGGGTCTCCGTCCAGCGAGGGCTTGTGCGCCGTGTGCGGTGACAACGCCGCCTGCCAGCACTACGGAGTACGCACGTGCGAGGGCTGCAAGGGCTTCTTCAAGGTACGTTTTCCTATTATTTTTGCTTAATTTGTAAAAAATAAAAAGAAGAAAGGAAATGATTATTTTTTTTATCAATGCTTAATTTAAAAAAGACAAAAAATAAGAAGAAAGCGTGCAAAAAAGGAAACAAAAGCTGGGAAAGTGAGATATTCAGCTCCCACACAGTGTGAGACAGATGAAGTGGATTAATATTAGCCTACAGTTTCCTCAATTAGTTTGTTTTCATTCATTTGAGCCAATGTGCACCTGGGGAATCAGCCACGTTCATGTCTGACAATAGGAATTTGGCGTCAGATGAAATTGGTTTGGACTACGAGCACACCCCTGAGGAAGTCCCAGCGGTGAAATTAAGCCGGCTCTTTATTTCGGCATGGTGATGGAATCGTCGCACTAATCCGACAAGAGAGGTCGGGGGAGTCAGTGCCAGGGGACCCCAAATTATGACAGCCCACGGCTCTGTGTTTACTGAGCGTCTGCCCTGTCCTGCCCTTGAATGTATTACACAGCTTTGCTTTGGAGAGCCTCGGCTTGAGAGCAGGCGCCCCTTTTTAACTCCTGTTCAACTGTAGAAAATGCACTGTAACTGAAGTGTTCAGATGCCTTTGTTTTTGGTGGTACATTCTCACTAAAACTGTCATCTTTCTTTAGCGCACGGTGCAGAAAAACGCCAAATATGTTTGCCTGGCCAACAAAAACTGCCCCGTTGATAAAAGGCGGAGGAACAGATGCCAGTATTGCCGGTTTCAGAAATGCCTGGTCGTGGGGATGGTGAAAGAAGGTATGGGGACAGGATTGTACAGTTACAGTTACAACAGGACCAACAGAAGAGAGTTATTATAGAAGTTCTCTATGGAATAAATGCAGAGTGTGGATTTGTGATAAAGGGCTTGGTGTGTGTTTCACAGTTGTGAGAACAGACAGTCTAAAAGGTCGGAGAGGCCGGCTCCCATCCAAACCCAAGAGCCCACAGGACGTCCCGAGCTCCTTATCGCCCGCCAGTATCCTGAGTGCCCTGGTAAGGGCCCACATGGACTCCAATCCCTCTATAGGCCGCCTGGACTACTCTAAAGTAAGAGAACATTACAATGTATATACACACCATCATATGGTTCAATGGTTTAGTCAGTTAGTAAAAATGTTAATGCTCCTAAAATGAAACAAAGTGAATAGTGCCATTAATTAATGCCATTTAAATTGATGCCGTTTCACTGTTAGCAGCATTAGCATGCTTGACTAAACCATTCTGTTATTAAGAGTTGGCAAGCATTGCTGAAGCTATAGGATAACATGAAAAGTAACTGCATTTGCTGCAAGAGGTAAATATATAGGTTCATTTTTTCAGTTTCAGATAAGCCCTGACTACCACAGTGCCGGAGATGAAAGTCTCCATGTGCAGCAGTTTTATGACCTCCTAACGGGGTCCATGAGCATCATTCGTGGATGGGCGGAGAAGATGCCGGGCTTTTCTGACCTCCCCAAATGTGACCAGGAGTTGCTCTTTGAGTCGGCCTTTCTGGAGCTGTTTGTTCTGCGGTTGGCTTACAGGTCAATACCATTTTTCCTTCTGTCAGTATTTTTAAAACACTGTGTCTTAAAAAAATCTCTCTGACACTGAAACCATATTAACATCTTTTAGTTCGTGCATCAAGCCCAGCTCAAGTAAAATGCTGCTCACTCTCATTTCCAGATCGAACCTAGCAGAAGACAAGCTGATTTTTTGCAACGGCGTGGTCTTGCATAAGCTGCAGTGTGTGCGAGCCTTTGGAGAGTGGATCGACTCCATCGTGGAGTTCTCAGCCAACCTTCAGAGCATGAACATAGACATCTCAGCCTTCTCCTGCATGGCTGCCCTTACAGTACTAACCGGTAAGACAGGAACTACACTCATACAAGTACTAAAGCGTTCATCAGGGTCTTGCCATAGTAAACCACGTTTGCTGTTCTCAACAACCTTTCAGTGGAAAGTTCTTTGAAGAAGTGAAAATAAAATATTCTAAAATGTAAAATGCCTCCACATAATGTAAAGGTGTAGAAATGAAGGCTTTCTGTAGAATTTTACATCAAGACAAAACCAGTTAGGAGTCTTTCTTTTTAAAGGGCCCATGTTCTACATTAAAAAAAAAATGTCTTCCACTTAAGAGGTTAATGTTGTTGTATATGCCAAAAACAGTCAGTTTTTCCTTTTTACACAAACATTTTCCAACCTCTGTTTATCTCTTACAATTAAACAGGCTGTTTATGTTATTGTGTTTTTAATACTGATATATGTAAAAGACCTCTGTTCATATTGGCTGCCCCACAGTGCCTCATTCAAAACAGTCTGGGCTGAAATACTCACAGCTTCTACATGAATGGGCGGGGCTAAACAGCTGTAGGCAAATTGGAAAATATAGGCATATACATTGGACAGTGGATTCAAAACGGAATGTTCTTCCAGCGACATTTCCATGTACACACTGTATGGGTGGGGAAGGGGGGTGACTGGTGCATTTTGAAACTTTACCAATGTTTACATGCTACATTAAACGCTCATGTTTTAAAAAGAACAAGGTTTTTCTGATATGGGCCCTGTACATTCATTCTGACTTACCTGTGTCTCACTTCGCCATCCACAGAGAGGCACGGCCTTAAAGAGCCCAAGAAGATGGAGGAACTTCAGAGCAAGATTTTAAGCTGCTTGAAGGAACACGTGACGTGTAATGCTGGTGGCCTGAACTGCCAAAGTCACCTGTCGAAACTGCTGAGCAAGTTGCCAGAGCTGCGCACCCTGTGCACACAGGGACTGCAGCGCATCTTTTACCTGAAGCTGGAAGACTTGGTTCCCACACCTGCCATCATTGATAAACTCTTTCGCGACACATTACCATTCTGAGCATGGGTCTGCTTCGGGACTGTGACCTTTCCCCTGGACGCTTCTGCGTGACGGATACACCACCACTCAAGTTTTCTTACACTTTTCTTTAGGTGCTTGGACACGGGCACCTTATATTTCCCCCCATCTGTCTTTGACAAACCCTGTCTGTACTGGGACTGGCTTGTACAGGGGCCTCAGATTCCAGTCTCACGGTCACAGCCCAGCAGAGTTTAGTGTTTTCCCTGATTTCGCCCTCACTGAACACACCTGTAATCCTGCAGACGTTCATGAGCTAATGTGGGTAAGAACAGGACCAGCACTAAACTCTCGGCTGTCTGAAACTCCATGGGTTAGTAGCTCCTCCTCATAGTTGCCGGACTCCTTGTGAGCATGAACTACTAGCCAATCCTGGTGCAAATGGGTTTGACAGGATGGAGCACAAGACTCCAGCACGGGAAGCTCTGCGAGTATGAACTACTGTCCAGTCCTTGCGAGTATGAACTAACCCCAGCGCTGGAGGCGTGGTCTGCCGGAATACGGATGGGAGGGAAAAAAGTAGGGGCGCACTGAAGGCGTCTTTACGAGGAGCCAGGAATGTGAAGACACACACAAAAAAAAGAAACACGACGATGGAAAACGAAGACAGACATTTGTGAATAGTTTATCCGCTGAAATAACTAACACGCTGATGTGAAGCGCGGTCGATTTAAAGTGTGTTTGTATAGTTATGCGCATTCATATGAAAGGGAATCTGCATCCTAACACTGTTCTGGGTTTTAGCTCGTTTAGAGGGGCACGAGGGAACTCACCGCCACCTGTGTTTCTCACTTAATATTGTGTCCAACCGTGCTGTCATTTTTTTCTACCATATTTGTCATTTTTTTTACAGAATTGCGAAATATGCATGGAGTTAATGAGCTCATTTACAGTCTCCAGCACTTTGTAATTTCATATTGAAATAACCTGTTGATTTCTCTGTGCGTCTGGTTGTAGTTTCCTAACACGTCCTGGCCCGTGGTTTTGATTCGACAATGAACTGATGTGGTTTCGCAGCGCAGTCTGTGTGTGTCAACAAGGTACCCGGTCTGAATCTAGTGCTTTGCAAAAAATAAATCCGTGGAGTCAAGTAGCGTCCGTTTCCTCTGCGCTTTTCTTTCTGCTTAAATTAAATCCGCCCGCTTCATTCCCGGCTGTGGAAATGAACGCGCGGTTTATTTCTTTTCGTTGACTCAAAACATAAACAGAGTGTCAAAAAAAATCAGCGTCACTTCGTTCAAATGTACACGCCAGGCTTTAGTCTGTTTTTATCAGCGAATAATTTAATTATGGGGCATAAAAAATCTGAATGACTTCGTATAATAACACGATTTAAATGAAGTGTAATGTATGTTCAACGCGTGTAAAACGTATGCTATGCATGTAAAAAACGTCATAAAAATCAAAAAATTGCAACAAAATCGTTTTAAACGCCCCCTTTCCTTGTTAACGAGGCTGAAATACATGTACAGGTCCTTTGAGCACAGATGTCACCTTAATAATGATGATTGTTTGCGTAAAAAAATGCAGAGAAAAATATGCGAGGCTCAAACCTCAGCAAGGAGTGGAGGATATTTCTCCGCTTTTTCTCTGCAGCTTTCAGAAGCTCGTTTAAAAAAAAGAAGTAACTACAATAAAATAATATTGATTACAATGCAGAATGCAACAGAGCTAACCCTCAGCAGGGCCACGGAAGCGCCTCTCAAAGAGCAGTGTGCACTTTTAAAAGGTCACGGCGTGTTTCAGGCCTGTTACTGAACAGCTGAAGTAACAAAACACACGCGGGATCTGCGGAACCCGTCAACCGGCTCCGTACAGTGATCAATGGGGACGGGGAGGGAGTCTAACTGCGCCGCACTGTGCAGCTCGTTTGAACGCAGTAGCTTCGTGAGCTCCGCAGCGCACATGGGTGAAAAATGTCACATGAGCACGGCCACACACTTCCCTACAGCAGTTATTGACCTGTCTACGCCCCGCCCACAAACGCCTTCTAGCTATACAGAAGTTTAATTATTTACATTTTTTTTTTTTTTTGGGTGGGGGGACACATCCTAAAAAATAAATATTGTAACACATTATTTTTAGACACACACTTCAAACTTTGGTCATCCAAGCCAGAAAAATGCTCACATTCTACATCTTTTTTAAAAAGTTTTTCTTGAGGCCCAAGTGATAATGTAGGTTTACTGCCAAACTTTTCCACCTTCAGATTGTCTAAGTTGTGAGCCACATTTTCTTATTAGACTAAATGTGATTTTTTTTTTCTGTACTGTTTGTCCAGGTTGCTAGGAAAAGGCATTTGTGGGAGGAACATCTGCGATGACGTAATGACATTTCCTCATTATTTTTACGGAAGTGATATTAACTCATTTTTAATTAATTATTAATAACTCATTAAATTAAAACAACTAATTAGCTAAGAATTAAGTGCACCCTTTTCAGAGCACAATCGCACGTAGTTCTTTTTTTGACAGAAACCTCTGTATAAACAAACCTGTTAATGGCAAAAGCAGAGCACATTTTATGGCCAAGGCAAGTTTTTTTAGTACATTATCACACGCAGAGGTCATTCAATGTGCTTTGAGATATAAGATATAAGCTTATTGTAAGGGAACCAACTGGACCATTTTCAATTACAAATATACCTTACGTTGCAGTGACTCCATACATTCTGGTTTGACTCCAGGCTTTTTCATTTAATTTTTACTGTTTTAAACAGTTAGTCTACAAGATGCACAAATACACCCTTTCCCCCGAGACAGTGAATGTGGTGTAGCTTCTAAGGTAATTGTCACAAAAAACGTATCGTAGATCAGCCCTCCTACAGTGGTTTCTGAAAAATGACCCTGTTGTCTGAAGCAGCTGCCTGCAGCATTCAGCTATGTGGTGAAGTGTTATTAATTTGAATAGCTCACAGTAAGTTTTTCTGTACTTTAAACCATATCATGTCTGTGCTGCATCAATGAAGAGCTGGATGCAGTATGAGCAGGTTGAGAGAAAAATGTTGGGGCAGTATTAACAGAAGGATTTGAGTGACTACTGACTTTAGTTAATTGTTAGTAATGTCAGACTCACAGACTCAGTTCTAAACTAAAGAAGCAATATATGAAATCTAAACATGCCTTGGCTGCTTAACTACATCTGGGGTATCTGGAGAATTGTGTAAATTAATCTTCTTGCCAAACTATTCATTTAAAGAGCATGCCATAACATTAAAACCACTGACGGATGAAGTGAATGACATTGATTTCTGTCGATACAGACAAGGCTTGGGCTATATTAGGCAGTAAGTAAACAGTCAGTTCAAGAAAATGATTCACTGGAAGTGTAAGGATCTGAGTGACACATGACAAGTGCCTTTTAGTGATTGGTAGAGTCAGAGCATCTCCAAAACAGCCGGTCTTGTGGAGTGTTCCCAGTGTTCAATAGTTAGAACCTACCAAAAGTGATCTGAGGCAGGACAGCTGGTAGCATGAGGGGACCTACATAATATTAGACAGATGGTTTTACTGCTATGGCTGTACCTTGAAGAGAAAAAATACCTGATGACATTTTTGTTACAATTTTTCTGATCATTTAAGAAACTTTGCAGTAATTACCGACCAGTAGTTCATCAGTTACAGGAAATTACAGCCACCTTTTAACCACTGTAGGACCACCACTCATATAATAGTCCATCAGTGATAGCACATGGCAGCATGAGCAGCTGGAAGTGTGGGAGATTTTAAACCCCTCAGTGTCACGGTTGGATTGAGAATAGCCCATCAGCCAAAAGTATAGTCAGCAGATGTCTTGTGGTTAGATACTGGTTGCCACTGAAGAGCTAGAGGATGACTAACAGAAACTGTGCTTGGAAAAAGATGAGCTAAATGCTCTGACTGCACACCTACAAGGTGTACTAAAAATGGTAGGCTGTTTGTAATAAAGTAAGTGTATGCATTATTTTGACCTCAGATAAAGGCTCATTAACCATTACACTGGTTAATACCAACCTCATATACATATACATCATATACAAGGAACAAACCAACAACTAGATCAGCACTGAAATTCATTATACCTTGATATTTTGCTGGAATTGGATTGTGAGACAGCCGATTAGAGGCCTGTAACTGAATTACATCCTCCAAAAGAAATGACTACCATTCCATCCCTACTGTCTTTTGTGCTAAGATTTGATTGTGCCAGCCTGTGTTCACAATCTACATTTAAGTGATCTAGTTAAGCATAAGAATCGATACTTTTGTCTTTGGTTTCTGCGCTCATGATGCAACAGCGAGACCATATTCATCAGCAAGAAACGCATTCCATCTGATAAGGTCATAGGTAGAAGAGGTCTAAAATCCAATGCAGTGGTTGTTACTAATGGTCTACTAGGCTTTTTATCTCAAAAGTTAAAACTGGCCCTTTAACATTTCTCTCTCTCTCTTTCTCTCTCTCTCTCTGCCCTGCAGGTGTTAGCACTCCATCCATGTATGTGACATCTCCTCCTCCATGGTTGGGAATATGAAGTATTGATTTATGTTCAGGAAAAAAGGCCTTATAAAAATGATCACATCCACGTGCGGGATTAATGCGGCCCGGATCGAACCACGTCCTGTTCCTCAACGCTTTAGACTGTCACCGGTGGTGCGATGAGAAAATAAAGAGATCAATATTATCTGAGAAATGTCAAATGTATTATAATTATGAGGGTGAGGGACTGGTGGCAGGACAAGCCGGTGGGATTTGGGGTGGTGGAAGGGGTTTGCAGGTCTTTTTCAGAAAAAGCAAGACTGCGTCTGAGTATGTGTCTGTAAGAATGTGTAGATGTCACACAAATTTGATCATTTGATCTTTCAAGAGAAACAATCTGCATCTCCATACTAAAAGCAAAGGTGCTTTTTGCCTGTGTCTTTAAAGCAAGCTCAATGAATGTGGTCACGTCTGGTTGGGCTGGCCTCAAAGCCAGGGGAACAGGGGACATGCCATTTCCTGCAGTAGAGCCTGGCACACAAAGACCTCACGTCCAGTCATGTTTAGCATCACATCTCCATTTACTGTTCTTGTAACAGGGATTTTATATGCACAGAGGCAGTAGGGGTACATATTCAGTTCAGTTTATTTATATAGTGCTTTTTACAACTGACATTGTCACAAGTAGCCTTGCAGAATCCGAGCCCCTAATGAGCAAGCCAACAGCGACAGAGGCAGGGAAAAAATCCCAACTTGGAAGAAGAAACCTTGGGAGGAACCAAGAAGAGGAATCCATCCTAATAATAATAATAATAATAATAATAATAATATTATTATTATTATTATTATTATTATTATTATTCTCACATTTAGGGATGCATGATGATATTGGAATAATATCAGTATCGGACAGTGTCATTACCATGTGAAAAAAAGACAATTCCAGAAATCGGTGAAAGGTACGTTGGTAGTAGATCGTAGTTTTCACAGCATATTCTTACACAGCTCACAGTGGGTTAAATTTCTGTGTAGTATGGTTTAGTGTTTTCACTCCGGTTTGTTGGCAGTCAGATGGTTGGCTGCCTTATGCCACAGGATGCCCTCAAGTCTGTGCTACCTTCTGGCTCTCCCCTTAAGTTTAACACTTGTTTTTATGACTGGAACCCACTTACTACTGACGACAGCCCATATTGATAGCCCTATGCTCCACCAAAAGTGGAGTCATTGTGGCCCAACTGTACACAAAGAATTGCTGCCGCCTCTTTAAACTGAGATTACTATTATATTTTTTCTTTTCTTTTGCCTGTAATTGCTATCCAGTGTCAACCAGAGGAGGATGGGTTCCCCTTCTGAGCCTTGGTTCCTACCAAGGTTTCTTCCTACAGCTTCGGGAGTTTTTCTTTGCGTCTGTCAATTTTGGCTTGCTCACAGGGGGCTTAAACCTGGATTCTGTAAAGCTGCTTTGTGACAGTTGTCAGCTGTAAAAAGTGCCAAAGACATAAAATTGACTTGACTTGACTTGACTACTTTAAGCTTTGGGTTTAGCATGAAAAGCTGATTTCTGTTCTTTCCACTTGCCGCTTTACTGCAGTTTTCATCACTGCTATATTTGAGACTCTTTCCTTGACTGGTGAATTGCTGCTCAGTGCAGTCCTTAGTCTGTCACTTTTACTTCATTTTTATTTGAGATCATATTCAGGCCTGTTCTATTTCAACTGTACATGTTTTTAGGGTGTTGTATATTTCATTGATGAATTTTGTTAGCAAACAAACAGATGACCAATCACATTTTTTCCATTAAATTCTAGGCAGATACAGTTAAGTTAGCTTTTTCATTGGTTAGATCTTAAGCAGTTGCACTGGCAGTCTCACACATTAGATTAACTACCAACACTATTACTTTAGCACTAATATACTATTTGAAATCCCATAATAGAATAATAGCTAATAGAATAATTTTTTTCCCGTTTTAAACGATTTTTGATATTTGTGGCCCCAAACTGAAGGCCTAGCCCAGTAACTGCAGTACACATATTATATACACTAGAGTGGTGTTCCCCAGCCTGGGGCCTAAAGCCATCATCTCCCCTGTGTATTTGAGTGGTTTCCCTGCTCTTACATACTCACTTCAAACCAGGAAAGGCTTGTTAATCAGCTGATGATTTGGATTAGGTTTATGGTTTTAGGAGTATGGTTTTACTGATTTGTCTAATTAAAAAAAGACACTGAAATTGCTTCACCAAGTCCAGTTACATGTCAGCATGGTTCACTGTTGGTTCTGCAAAATCACATTTAAAGGAAGATGGGATTACAGAGTCACAACAAGAGGCCTGAAGGGAGAAACTCAACCCTGGAGTGTAGAGAATATCTTTTACCACCCTGCTTGGGCGTATTACCTACTTGACTTGAAATACAGTGTTTCAGTTATAAAGAATGTATAATTAGAAAATATGTTCAACCATAAAATAAACACACAGCAGAAATTTCAAAGGACAACACTGAGGTACCCTTGAGCAAGGTACAAGGTACCCTCTCCACTGCTCCCTGGGGGCTTTTCATAGTTGCCTGCTGCTCCATGTGTGCATGTAAGATGGGTTAAATGCAGAGGTCACATTTCGTTGTAGTGGTGCACTTTGTGTGTGATTAAGTGTGTTCGCAATGACAAATAAGACACTTATACTGTCCATTGCTTTATGGCTAATGTTGGCAGCAATAATGGCCTACAGCTGTGGCAACTATTCTCTGCTCACAAATTTGTTCCTTTTTAATATCTGTTGCCAGATTGGTGAAAGTGCTGTTCAACTTTCAAGACCTTATTAGTTATTACTATTCAGGTCACATTCTATTCATTTTGTATGTATGTGGAAAGACACATTGTTAGATAAGGTCTGCTGGATTATTCTGTTGTATATTCATGCTAACATTAGCATGGTGACAAATTCACTGTTGTCATTTTAGCATTACATATTTCATGTATTTAACATATTACATGTGTCAGACATATTTTAGCATGCATAAAGTACAAAGGAGGCTCTCTGAACTAGCTGAGCATTTTCTCTCTATTATGGGTGGGGATGGTTAAATTGGGGGTGGTGAAACCTGACATCGGTTTGTTTTGCTTAGGTGGGCAGGAGTTTCTACATGTACATTTTCGACTTTTAAATTATATAAAATTATTATGCTTGATATGATCAGGGACAAATTCCAAACCAACACCAAATTGCTTGGTGTTCACATGGCGAAGAACCTCACCTGGTCCCTGAACACCAGCTCCACAGCCAAGAAAGCGCAGCAGCGTCTCTACTTTCTGAGGAGACTGAAGAAAACCCATCTTTCACCACCGATCCTCACGATGTTCTACAGAGGGACCATTGAGAGCATCCTGAGTAGCTGCATCACTGTCTGGTTTGGA
>JBBPDA010000105.1:4052871-4064632 GCA_037974385.1 Arnoldichthys spilopterus
GGAGAGGAGAGGAGAGGAGAGGAGAGGAGAGGAGAGGAGAGGAGAGGAGAGGAAAAGAGAGAAGAGAAGAGAAGAGAAGAGAAGATAAGAGAAGAGAAGAGAAGAGAAGAAGAGAAGAGAAGAGACACTCTAAGTGGTCTTATCTACAACAGTTGTTTGGTCATTAATCTGACTCCAGAATGAACTGTCCACTGGAACCAAAACTGACCCAGAACTCCTGCATTTAGAAATTTAGAAAACACAGCAGGACTGTAGTTTTAGTCATATCTGCTATGACAATTTGCTATTTGTATTATATGAGACTGTACATATTATATATATATATATATATATATATATATATATATAACATATAGACTACTCTTCATTTTAACAGGTGATCCCTCACCTCTAGCCTGTGGGTAGGAGAAAGCCCTGTTAAAGCTCTATTAGCACCGCTGTGCATTTTTAAAACGAAGGGTCTTCTTTCTTAATGACATGCAAACAAAGTCATTGTGTGCATTGGTGTGTGTGGGGATGTGCATGTGTATGAGAGAGAGCGAGAGAGGGAGAGAAATAGTAGCAGATGGGAGGTGTAGCCTATGAAGATAAGGAGCACCCAGGGAATCAATGAGCAAACACAGGCCATGATTGACATGCCATCCAGACTTAAGAAAAACTCCACATTTTATCATTGCTCTGTAAAGGCGTATTTTTACAGGCCAGGACTCGGCTTCAGATGTGCATGTGTGTGTGTGTGTGTGTGTGTGTGAGAGAGAGAGAGAGAGAGAAAGAGAAAAAGAGAAACAGAGAGAGAGAGAGAGAGAGAGGGAGCTGTTTGTGGCTTTGGAGGTGGTGCACTTGAAGTGTAGCTTGATCGCTCATCCATCACTAAATATCCACCCAGTTTTCACGGGTGTGGGGTGTGGGTGGGGGGTGTTGCAAGGGCCCCGTTTGAAGAAAATTGAGCAGATTTGAGATGAAGAGGCCCTCTGGAGGAATTTGAGAGTGTTTGAGGATTACGAGGGTTTTTATTCGCAGCATACGGCCCGGCTCTAGACGCGTCTGATGCCTTAGGTGGCATGGCTCAGCCGAGCATTCCGGTAAATAGAGATTGGGGTGATAAGGATGAATTCAGCCGACACACTTAGCCAAACTTACTTGGCATATAAAGCCTGCGTTTCATTCATAAAATACAATTATACAGCAGGTCCAGAATTCAAATCAATACAAACGGCAGGTCCTGAAAGACAATTGAACCATTTCAAAATAGAACACATTCACTTTTGACAAGGGTTTATGGTCACAACATGAAACTGGCCAGCTATCTCTTCTCAGTTTACTCACAATATGAGTATTAATTGTATTTAAAGACTTTTTAAAATATTTAAACACTGAGCAGTGGTGCCCAGGTAGCTGACAGGCCTGAGGAGTTGAAGAAGTACTTTTAAGTCAGTCACTCTTCATTCATTCACTCATTTATGGCCTAATAAAGACAGATCATAGGAGACCAGCAACAGACCTGTAAAAATCTAGACATCCTGAACACTTTGTCACAGATGTGACAGTCTACACATGTGTATTAATATCCGGTAACAATTGAGGCAAATATCTAATTAGCGTAGTTAATTGTTAATGGTGGAGTAGGGGCACGAATAGACAGTACAATGATTGCTACCAAGAGCCAACAGACACAGCAAGTTACACAATATACAGTAAACGAATACGTTGTACATTAGGCATAGAGGCTCTAGAATTAAGATGCGAAATGTAGAACGTAGTCGCCATCTAGTGTTCAACATGGAGAACAACATGTGGCAGCTTTGAGACAGAGAACAGTGTTAACACCTTTTGTACACAGGGTGGCGCTGAAGTCCCAGAGGCCGTTTAGGAATTCATGCATTTCAGTCAGGTAAAGCACATCATTACCATTTTTCGCGAAATAAAATGTAGTCTCTCTGTGTGCGCGATACCATTTGGTAAGGAAAGGGTTTTTAAAGTTATTTTCTCATAACTGTGAACTAAGGCTTCCCCCAGACAACACTGCGCTGCTATGGCACAGATGAATGGAATTAATACGTTCAAGGGTGTGAGTATATTTCAGCAAACTTTAAACTATCAATGTTTAGTAGTTTGTCTTACATTACAATGCTTGTAATGTAAGCTTTTGGTGTTCTTACAGACAAACGCTGACAGATTCAGTTCGTTCTCAACCTCACTTCCTTCTTCATAACGGTACAACTTAGAGGCACCATTTACTTTTTAACAAGTTTCCATTACTTAATTGTCCAATATAGCACATTTAACATTCTGAATTTAACATTACTCGTATTTTATCGTGAATATGTTTTTTTTTCAGATGGTAAAATGATAGAAAAATATGTTTTCAGACCAATTTTGTAGCGCAGAATGATGGAGCTTAACCAAAACAAGGCCTCCAGAGAGTCATGTGACAAATAAGAGCACTGCTATTGGTTGATTCAGGGCACTGCCTGTGTGGATGGAAAAGGCCAAAAATGGGTAGGTTAAGAAAAGGCAACACCATATCACAGAGAGATTCATTATAAACTTATAAGTGAGGATAAAATGCACATTATTAAATCATAATACTAGTATAATTTATATTTTAATTTAATATATTTAATTCATTATTTAATAACCATATCACACTGTGTATGATACATTATACATATAAATTTAATGCATTTTAATGCATCACAAATAAAAATATGTTAAAAAAATAAATATGCTAAAATAAAAACGTGATCAAATTACCTTGATTTCTTAAAGTCTGAAGTATATGAAGGTCATTAGGCCATAAGAGGGATCTACATTCTACACTCAAAGAATGCAGCATACAAAAGGACACTGCATATCTTGTGGCTGATATTCAAAAGGCTCTAAATAGTATTTGGGGTGCAGAGGTCATAATTTCACAACCAACACAGTGCACCACATAAGCAGTATAGAGTCATTTCAGATCTCCTCATGAGTGTTAGCTAGCACAGACCCCTGCAGAACACCAGGTGAACAAAAGAGTACATTGTTAGTCACAGTTTAATGATTTGAGAAACCTGCATCTTGTTTATATTACTACCTGGTGGCTATGGGGGCTATGGGGGTTCACTTATGTGTCATGCCAACTCTGATTTAAATAAATACAATAAAATTAACTAATAAACAATTAAACAAACAGATGTATAATAAAGACTGAACTCTCACCCTAATTATTTACATTTACATTTATTCATTTGGCTGACACTTTTATCCAGTGACTTCCAAGACACAGGAAACAATCAAGCGGTAGTGCTGCACAGGGCAACACTGAAGTGAGTGCTACAAAGAGTCCAACACATTTCTCTTAGTTGTTAAAAACAGACGGTAGGTGCTACAATAAATACTGATGACAAGTGCTACAATAACTACAGACAGCAAGTATTGCAAGAAATACAGATGGCATCCAGGTGGATCTAAAGGATGTGAAGCATAAAACATATTTCAGAAAATTCCAACCACACTTCCAGGAAAACTGGGGCATTTTTGCAATAAAAAAAAAGTGCAATTTGTTAATTCTCTTGATTTAACTTAAAAAGTACAAAGAAATGATTATCTGTGTAGGTCAAGGTCAGAAAACACTGTTAAATGTGTGTAATTTTTGAGCCCTTAGAAGGGAATGCATCATGCTGCTGTGATAAATATTGCCACATGGGCTCAGGACTACTTCAGACAACCATTATCACTTAACACGTGAACAGTTGATGCAAAGGTGTATATTGGGATTTTAGAGAGACATGTGCTGCCATCATGGCAACATCTTTTCCTGAGAGGTTTATGGTTATTTTATCTGGACAATACCAGGCTTCATTCTGCATAAGCTACAGAGTTTATGTGCTTGAGTGATCTGCCAGCAGTGCAGATTTGTCTGCTATTGAAAATGTATGGAGCTTCATGCAGAGAAGTGTCAGACAACAGTACCCACTTCCTATTGAACAGCTGAAGTATTTATTCCATCAAGGATGGGCAAAGTTTCACTTACAAAACTGCAAAAACCGGTCTCCAAACAATAAAAAGTCATATTAATAGGACATGCAGTATAACAGAGTAATGAACATGCTTCTGTCCCATCTATTTTGAGTGTGTTGCAGGCATAAAATTATAAATGTGTTTATATTAACAAAATACATTTAAGTTGGCCAGTAAAAGCATTGTAAATACTGTCAAGAGAATTAAGAAATCACAGATTCTTGTTTTTATTTTTTTGTTTTTGCATGTTACATAATATTACAACTTCACCAGAAAACAGTATAAAATTATTCAAAGAAAAAACATATAAAACAAGAACAACAATAAAAATCAAAACGATACATGAAAATAAAAAAGTCGTAATTTAAAAAAATACAACATAAAAACAAATGATAAGTGATTGTTGGCCGTTGCCCCCTCCTTTGCCCGCAGAGGAGGGTCTTGCCCCTCCCGCCCCGCCCTGATGCCCCAATGACAGCGCTGACAAGATGGCGGCGAGCTGGAAAGTGAAGTGAGGATGTCAACATTCGTGTCTTGACTCGAACCAAGCGTGGTTTTCGCTCTTCGCGTTGCCAAGGTGGTCGCGGTACAGCTCGCAGGCCGTGCGGCCGCCGCGAACACCCAAGACAGGCCGTTTAGGAGCGCAGGGGCGCCTTTTAGCGCGATGTTTTGGAAATCCGTTGTGCGCAAACTCTGACGAGTTTCGGCCAGCCAGCTGGAGTGAGTGAGTGAGTGAGTGAGGCGGCTAGCTAGCTGCATATGCGTCTTTAAGAAAGCTCTCCCGGACAGTGCAAGGGGCGTCTTTTTTGAGGCTTCTTTTTTACAAAAATACTCGTTCAACTGTCGCCGCGTTTCTTTTCTATTCACTGTCTTCATGTAATGTCGTTGTTTCCGAACGAAACAGGCGGCTAACGAGTCGCGTTTAGCTGCGTGAGAGCTAGCGAGGCTCGACCAGCAGCTCCCCGCGGCGGAGAGGGGGGTTTGCGGTGGTGAACCCCGCTAGACTTGCAGTGTCGCCAGCATCTGAATGTTGTTTATATCGTTAGTACAAATTATAAGAAGCTGGAATACAACAGTGACGCGTTTAAACCCTGTTTGAGATCGCTACACTTGCGGGAAGACACTTACTGGCTTGTTTTGGGGCTTGAAGTATCGCCATGGCTCACTCTCCGGTCCAGAGCGGACTGCCAGGGATGCAGGTAAGTTCAGTCTTAGAAACTCTATAAGGACCTGAGCGTCTGTATGAAGTTGGCAAAGCTGTAGTTGTCATGACCGCTCACAGTTGAAGTGGCTGGACCCAGATTGTGTGATGATTTTCTGTAGAACTGGAGCCGACACTAGTTTTGCACTTAGAGTTTGTAACGTTATATAAGGCACGAAACGGTAAAGTAGTGTTTTACATATTGGTACCACAGACCACCACACTCCCCTACTCAGGAAATGAAGTCATTTCTCTGTATTCACACTCAAAGATCAAGAGAAAATAGTGTGTAAAAGCACTGGCTGCTAATACAGTGAAGCCCATTAAGGCTTTGTAAAATCCCACTTTTTCTGGAAGTCTGGATTGTAAGCTAAATCTGTGCACAAATTCAAGAATCTTGTGAATGTCTTTTTTCCTGTGTTTTTTTGTCACTGAATCGTCAGGCAGGTGTGAAATATTGGAGAACGTTTCCACCTCTCATTTCAACTGATTAAGCCACTAATCAGATTCGACCTCAAGTCCATAAGCCTTGATGCACTGCTACTACATGACAGTTCAATGAACTTGATTGCAGAAACCCCTTCACAGCCTTAAGTGCAAGGAACAGTTTCCTGAAAGCAATTCTTCTTTCTTCAGACATAGCTGGTCAGCCAAGACATTTTTGATGATTGAAGACTGGTGCTTTGTTTTGGCCAAGACCTTAAAGCACAATATCCATCCCAGTTTCAAAAAAGTTGGGGCAATGTAAGTCAGAAAGAATGTAGTGGTTTGCATATGTCATGAACAAATATTTTATTCACAGTAGAACATAGAAAACATGTGAAATGTTTAAATGGAGTAAATATACCATTTTAAGAAAAAAAGGTAATTTTGTATTTGATGGTAGCAACACGTATCAAAAAAGTTGGGACATTTCTTTCAACAACAGTTCGTAAACATCTGGGAACTGAGGAGACCTGTTGATGTACTTTTGGGAGAGGAATGTATATAGGATTCTAGCTGCTCAACAGTCCTGTGTTATCTTTGTTGTGTTTTTTTTTTTATATAATTTAAATATTTATGGTGCATTAAATATTTTCAGTTGATGAAAGCTCTGGACTGCAGGCAGGCCATGTCAACAGCTGGACTCTCCTAGTATGAAGCCATGCTGTTGTAATAGATACTGTTGTATTCGGTTTAGCATAGTCTTGCTGAAATATGCAAGGCCTTCCCTGAGAAAGGTGTTGTCTGGATGGGGTCCTATGTTGCTCTAAAACCTGTATATATCTTTCAGCATATGGCCCCCTCTTCTTTACTATGCAGGACATGGCCTCCATATTTAATAAGTAAAATAAAATTTCGTTTCATCGACCACAGAATAGTCACTTTGCCTCAGTCCATTTTAAATGAGCTTTGGCTCAGAGGAAGATTGCAGCGTTTCTGGGTCATGTTCACATATGGCCTCTTCCTTGCATGATGGAGCTTTAACCTGCATTTGTGAATGGCACAGTGAACTGTCTTCACAGACAGTGATTTCTGGAAGTGTTCCTGAGCCCATGCAGTGATTCCCATGACCTGTTTTTAATGCAGTACCACCCGAGAGCCTGAAGATCACAGGCATCCATTATTGATTTTAGGCCTTGTACCTTGAGCACAGAGAATTCTCCAGAGCCTCTGAATGTTTTGATGAGACTACGTACTATAGATGATGAGATATTTAAAGTCTTCTCTGTTGAGGAACATTATTCTAAAAATGCTCCAATATTTGCAGATGCAGTTTTTTTTGTAGATTGGGGAACATCTTCCCATCTTTACTTCTCAACCTCTTTACGCTCCTCTTTTTACAACCAATGATGTTTCCGACCTAATGCCAATCAAACTAAATAGTTGCAAAATATAACCCCAGTCTTTTGTGTTCCTGTTCCAACATTTCTAAGATGTGTTGCTGCTATCAAATTGAAAATGAGCAAATAATTTCTCACTTTAAACATTTGATATGTTTTCTATTTTGTTTTGGGAATAAAATATTAGTTTATGAGATTTGCAAATCATTACATTATGTTTTATTTACATTTTACACAGAAGTGGGGTTGTAGAATGTTGAGTTGATGCTGGAATACACACGCTGGATGGACTTTTCACATTTTTTATCAGCATAGGCTTTGGTATAATCATATGTGAAACATATCGGAAATCTGAATATCTACAAATCCTGCATTAGTGCCTAATCTTGCACACTCCTGTCCAAAACTAAAGAAGCAGACTTCAGATGGCTAGCATGTCTTAGCTGATCAGTTGTATTTGTTGTGAGCAAAAGAAAACGTATGTAAATTCAGTTTTGTGAGCCATCCCTATAGCATTATCTCAAAGATTCTCGGTGGTCTGTATTGGCTACAGTGTGATGCTTCAGTGCCCAATAAAGTGTTTTATTAAGACTCTTATTAGGTCACTTTGCACCAAGCTGGACTGTAGGCCTGTGCTGTCTGCTATGGTGTTTTTATGAGGAGAAACCTTTTCAGACCAATTGTGCTCCAGTGCATTACAATCTATCTGATGGAAATGGGAGGAGGGGTGGTGAATTCTGAATTGGATGGCCAAAGAGAGAGCGGGTGATGGATGGATGTCTCCATGGAGCAGCCATAAGAAGTGGGTCACTTGTGTCTCCTATTCACACTCTGACCATACGACTGTGGCGCCCTCAGGCAGAAGTAGCGGCCTGCCATATGAAGGGAGGGAATGGCATATTGTTATATTGTTAAGGAGGGAGATATAGCAAAGATGGCCGTGTTGCTGGATGAGCATCAAATGGCCCATGCTGGGAAAGAGGCAATCTTTACTGGGATAGTGTTGCACAGAGCCTGTTCTAAATGTAGTTGACAATTCTTTAGGTGAGGAAATTGCTAAAGAGGCAATGATACAATACTTTCATGATGTTTGGGCAACAAAGTTCTTTGACCTCAGGGTAGATGGGTGTGTTATGTAAGGAGCCTCTGCATCTGTCTTGTTGCATGCATCTTCCAATGTTTTGCTGTGATGCTAGAGAAGAATGGTGGCTTGCATCAGTGTTATCAGGGTGGATGTATGTATCCAAATGAAGGTATATTATATACATTTTAAGAATAAGATAAAATTAAGTAAATATATATCCGTACTTGGCTGAGCTGTACTATTTACAATATTGTGCAACAAATATTGTAAAACTGCAGTGTATTGGTTTTCTTTTTCTCCAACATCTAGTAATGTTTAATTCTCTTAAGGGTTTATCTAAGCACTGTGTTGATTAAAGTATGCTAGTTTGACTAAGATGGCCAGAGATCCATTAGCATTTCTGAAATACATAGTTGATCGTATGTATTCACCAGCATACCTTCGCTGTCCAAGACTTCATATCTACATAAAAGACCAAAATCAAATCTCCCAAAAAGTAAACACGAGAAGGAAAAATTGTGGGGGGGGGAGACAAAACCGTTTACTTAGCGATGCACAATGGTATCAGACCATTGTTGGCCCAGTGCTATTAGTGATGTCAGTATTTGGAAAAAATAAAGTGGGCATCAGCAGATATGTTCAAAGAAGTATAGTACCATTTTCCAGCTACTTACTGTTATTTTTTAGTATTGTTGCTGCAGTGTCAAAGAGCCAAAACTAGAGATGCACAATAATGTCAAAATTACAATTACAAAAATATCACCATCAGACAGATACTTAAATTTGAACAATATTTCAGAACAATACTTTATGATGCACGTATTGCACTCTGGTATATCTGGTTTACTTTGAACTCATTTCCAATTTTCTACAGATAAAAGAGATCTGCAAGCTTTATTTGGGTGGATGTCGTCCCACTTTTTTTATTTTTAAAACAAGCTCTGATATTGGTATTGTCAAAACAAATCGCTCATTTATTTTGGAGCAATTTATTGATCTGTTTGAAAGTGACAGCTGCTGTTTCCTGGCAAACGATGTAAGGAAATAAATCATTTAGATGTAAGGTTTTTGTGTCGACAGCGAAGATATGTGACCTTAATTTGAAACGGCAAATAAAAGATCCCATTCTTTTTCTACTTGTATTCATCAGTGTGATTAATGTTAGGCCGTATTGTTGGACAGTTCCTCATCTCTGCTCTTCAGAACATGCTGAATGAGGCCACGTTTAAATTATTTAGTTACTTATTTCATTTATTTAACATATGAAGCTATTTCTCTTGATAAAACTATAGTTTTTTAATTAAACCAAGGGTTTGAACATTTTCCTGTATGATTGTCAACATTGTAAGTTTAGGTGTTTGGTGTTTATTGTTATGGTACCACTCCTGATGTTGGTACGGAAGGAAAAATTCAGGGATGGTCCGTTATTCTACAGGGCACACTCTGGGTATGTGTTAAAGATGTCAGAGTTGCCGTTGACACTCAGAGCTTGGCATTAAGCACTTTTACTTGTCCTATGGGGAAGTAAATCCACGTTATACTAAAGCTAAAGGCTACAGTCATTTGTCCACACAAAAAGGTGCAGTTGACTGCTGTACTGTGTAAGTGTATGAACTATTACACTTGACACTGAACAATGTGAAATTATAGAGAGAGAGGGGATAAAAAGGAGAGAAAATAATGAAGTCATTTCTTCCAGCCCTTTTTCTATTCAGGGATCAGAAGAGAGGTAGGAGAGAGAGATTTTAACCCACTCAATTTCTATCCTTTTACAACCATCCTTTCACTATCAGACAGTATCATCTCTCTTTCTCTCACACACTCCCCAAGACAGACACACATAAAAACTTCCTTTGATTGACTCCTCTCAAAGCATTTTCTGGCTTCTTGGCCATGCTGAGGAAGTTTCAAGAACATTCTGAGTGTCATTGTTTTGGTGAAGAGCTGTGCTCAGGTTTGATGAAGGTGTACATTGAATTTTATAACCACTAGTGGTTAGGCCATTGCTCCCGGGACCTGAAGATCACCGGTTCAAATCCCGGCCCAGGCACTAATGAGGTGCCCTTGCGAAAGGTACCGTCCTGCTACGAAATGTGATTTTGATAGCTGCCCGCTGCTCTATGTGTGCACGTGTCATGGGTTACATGCAGAGGTCACATTTCGTTGTGGTCCTTGAGCGTGTTCACAGTGACAGTCACTTTCACGTGCCCGTCAGTACAAATTAGAAATATAATGATACTGGTTTTCATGTTCAGGTCAATGTTTGATTGTTCAGTTTGGTTTTCTGTGTTTTATGTATTAAGTGTTATATTGTGCAGAGCTCTTAATTATTTTCCTACACAAATTCATTTGCAATGACATGTCAAACTTCTCAGTGCCTTCAGTGCTATTTTCTGGCAAAATCAAAAATCACAACCTTTAGGATTAAGACAAACAAAAAAAGAAAAAGAAAAAAAAAGCTCAGCATAAGCCTGTCTGTTACCCAGTCGGTCTGTTTAGCTCTTATAAAATGGACTCGGATGGACTTTGTCCAGGCACAGTAGCCAACATTACTTGCACAATGTTATGCAACAGTAAAATATATATATATATAACATTATTTTTAAAATATGTATGATTTCTGCCTTTTGGAAATGTAGAAAAAGGAAAGTGTCTCTTTGAAGCTGTAAGTCTTGCAGGTTTGAGTTCACAGCTTTAAAAAACTGCTGTGGTGTGGTGAATATTATCACCTCCATGTTCGCATTTCCTGCTTGGTCACAGAGGAAGCTATCTGTCATTCATTTTCTCTTTTGTCACCGTCATTCCTTTCTCTGTTTGTTAGTCTGACTCTCTGGTTGAAACCACTTTGCGTAGTTCTGGGCAGTGGTGAAAAAGTTCAAATGTGCATTATTAAAGTAACTGAACTCGCACTGAGTGCTGCTTTTCTGAGTACACGAATCTTCTGCAAACCTGACCTGGCTCGTTTTCATTTCACTGTTTTCTTCTGTTTTCTGCTCTGAAAATGATACCAAAGGAAAACTTGCACAATGTTAAACGTCTGCTAGACAGAGAGCAAACTTCCTGAGTAGAAAACTGCAGTTTCTTTAATTGGTATGTATGTTCTGTAAATTTTACTTTACAGACTGTTTGCACATTTCACTGCTTCTATACCTTTCTCAGTAGCACTAAAACTAAAGTGGGTATTGTGCGACCGCATCACCAGTTTATGTGTATAGGCAATATATCATCCAGCACTAGCGGCAGGTCACTCTCTTCTGTGTCAGTGCACAGAGCAGAGGAAGTTCAGAGTGGAGCATGTGTCCCCTTCACTGCAGTGCAGCTTGTGTGGCGAGCCGCACAGCAAGAAGCATCAACTGTCCCCATGCACACAGAGCCAGGAACAGGGCAGGGGATCAAGATGAACTGTACAAGAATTTGTTGGCTGTTACACCTGTCAGTGCACATTGGGATCAGGATTTAAAGGCTGTGAGTGCCAGTGGGAGAGAGCGAAGCATTAGGGCTGAATCGGCTACATGATGGGCTGCTCACATGACCGCGGCTAATAAATCTTCCCAGTGAAGTATTCAAGGTCTGCGCGCGCGCGTGTGTGTGTGTGTGTGTGTGTGTGTGTGTGTGTGTGTGTGTGTGTGTGTGTGTGTGTGTGTGTGTGTG
>JBBPDA010000105.1:4069305-4083144 GCA_037974385.1 Arnoldichthys spilopterus
TGTTTGTGTGTGTGTGTTTGTGTGTGTGTGTTTGTGTGTGTGTGTGTTTGTGTGTGTGTGTGTTTGTGTGTGTGTGTTTGTGTGTGTGTGTCTGTGTGTGTGTGTCTGTCTGTGTGTGTCTGTCTGTGTCTGTCTGTCTGTGTCTGTCTGTCTGTGTGTCTGTCTGTGTGTGTCTGTCTGTCTGTGTGTCTGTCTGTCTGTCTGTGTGTCTGTGTCTGTGTGTCTGTCTGTCTGTCTGTCTGTGTATCTGTCTGTCTGTCTGTCTGTCTGTCTGTCTGTGTGTCTGTGTGTCTGTCTGTCTGTCTGTGTCTGTGTCTGTCTGTCTGTGTCTGTCTGTCTGTGTCTGTCTGTCTCTGTCTGTCTGTCTCTGTCTGTCTGTCTGTGTGTCTGTCTGTGTGTCTGTCTGTGTGTCTGTCTGTGTGTCTGTGTGTCTGTCTGTCTGTCTGTGTGTCTGTCTGTGTGTCTGTCTGTCTGTCTCTGTGTGTGTGTCTGTCTCTGTGTGTGTGTGTGTGTGTGTGTGTACGCGTATACGCACAAAGGTCAATCACAACATTAAAGCCACTGATAGGTGCAGTAATTTACATTATCTCATTGTTTCATTACAGTGGCATATGTCGTTTTAGGGAAGGTTATGTACAATGAGGGTCAGGATACACATGGGGAGCAAAGGCTAGCTCATCTGGTCCAGTCCCACAGAAGAGCTGCTGTAGTACAGAAAGTTAATGATCACACAGAAGAGTGGCATGGCAAAGATTATTTAGAAGGATATTCATGTGGCTTATGGCCTGTAAAACTCTGATCATGCAGAGCTCTTCCTGGTGGTTGCTTTACAAATCCTCAAACTAACTTTTGGTTTAATTTCAGTCTGATCCTGTTTCTGGTGTGAAAAATGCTTAAACATCTTCTCTGTATGCCTGTGTGTTTTCCAGCGGCCAACGTACTGCTGTCTGAGCAGGGTGAGGTCAAGCTGGCCGACTTTGGTGTAGCAGGCCAGTTGACGGACACTCAGATCAAGCGCAACACATTTGTTGGCACACCATTCTGGATGGCACCTGAGGTCATCAAACAGTCAGCTTACGACTCAAAGGTGGTTAGACACAACAGAGGTGGCACACCACCACCAAGAAGTCTCGCAACCAAGATCATTGCCATTATTATTTCCTGTAGTCTTCTAGCTCTTCATGAACACTTAGTTGTGGGCAAAATTCCCAGACATGGATTAAGCTTAGTCATTTGGCAGAATTGATTTTCAAGAACAGGGTGATTTATTCTCTAGTCCAAGACTTTGTGGATAAGAAGATGCCTTTGTTGTGCATCTCCACATTTTTCGGTTAAAATGTACTGACTGTCGAGGTTTGGGGACATTTTGTAATGGTTGATTTTAACCTTTTACTTTTTAAATCACAAACAAATGGAAATGTTTGTGTGTCCCTCGTCAAATGGCAGGTTATGTTGCGTAAGTTAAAATAAGTACACATGCTCTTATTAGCTCCGGGAATGAATGTGTTCTTTTCATTGTGGCTTTCTCTCTTCCCTTCCTCTGTGGGCTACAGGCTGATATCTGGTCTTTGGGCATCACAGCAATTGAGCTGGCTAAAGGTGAGCCCCCCCATTCAGATCTACATCCCATGAAGGTGCTCTTCCTCATCCCAAAGAACAACCCACCCACTCTGGAGGGCAACTACAGTAAACCACTCAAAGAGTTTGTGGAAGCCTGCTTGAACAAGGAGCCCAGTTTTGTGAGTATACTACATCGGTAACAGTTGGGATTAAATTTAGGTTTAAGAATCCGTAAATAAAAGAATAAAAATATAAATGCAACACTTGGTTTGGCTCCCATTTTGCAACGGTTTGATTAAAAAGGAAATCCTGGAATTTTTCTAGGCATAGCCATCAACTGCACAGATGTGGCATGTCAGCACATAGATTGAGCAACATGATCTCTGCGCAGGTGTTCCTTATTATGGGGATGATAAAATAACTCTCTTAAATGTGCAATTATTGTTGAGTAACACCATGCCTCGGATGCCTCAAATTTTGTGGGACCATGCCACAATCATGCTTGCTCCAAGTGTGCTCCAATTTGCCAGAGCTGTTGCTGGAGTCAAGAATGACCGTTTCATAAGCCACCTCCAACACGGTTTCTGAGCTTTTGGCAGTATGTCCAACCAGGCTCACAAAATCTGACCATGTGTTGCCACACTGTCCCAATACTGCCATGTCAGGCTATTTCGTCTGCAAGGTAGTCTGAGGCCACCCACACAGATAGCTGATGCCTGACGTCCTTAAAGTAGCATTGATCTTAATGAGGTTTGGCATTGAGACTGACATGAGTGGGCGAGAGTTCACCTCCAATGGCCACCAGCGCGTTGCAGAACAGTCCTCTTCACAGATGAATCCTCAGTTCAGCTGTACTGTGCACATCGCAGGTAGTGTGTAGGACATTGTGTTGGTGTGTGTTTTGCTGATGTGACCCTTGGGTGTGGGGTTTTGTATAGACAAGCATATCTGGCGTCAGCAAACCCAAGTACATATCATCAGTAGCAGCTTGAATGCACAGAAACCCTGTCATACAATCCTGAGGCTTATTGCTGTTGCATTAATCCATCACCATTACCTCACATTCTAGCGCATTTAAGCATGCATGTTATACTTCCTGACAACCCGTAATGTCCCATGTCCATGTCCAGTCCATGTCCTGCACACATTTCACATATCGAGCGTTTCCGCTCCCACCAATATCCAGCAACTTTGCACAGCTGTGTCAGAAAAGTGAAACGGCGTTCCACAGACTGCATGCATCAACCTGACATTGATTTCCTCACAAGAGATAAGATCCTGATGATTCCATTTCAGCTGTCATAATTTGACTAATTTATTTAAAATGTTTATTTTTTTTCTGTTTTATTTGCATGTTTAAATGCCCTCTCCCTCTTTCTTTCTTTCCTTTTCTAATTACACCCCCCCTCTCTCTCTCTTTCCCTCTCTCTTTCACATCCACTCACAGAGACCCACAGCCAAAGAGTTGTTGAAGCACAAGCTGATTGTGCGCCATGCTAAGAAGACATCCTACCTGACCGAGCTCATAGACAGATACAAGCAGTGGAAGACTGAGCAGTCCCGAGAGGAGTCCAGCTCAGATGAGTCTGACTCGTAAGTTCCTGGATCATGAAACATGCCTCTGCTTTTCACTGTACTATGTAAATATTGTTTTGTTATGTAAAGCGTTCAAATGACTTCATACACTATGCAGATCATAAATGGAAGTGGAAAAGGAAAAAATTCCTGTTTTGAATTCATCGTGTTTGTGATGTCACAGCGATGCACACACGAAAACCCACAGCAGTTTAGCCTGCCCATTCATGCTGCAGTGTTGTTAGTTCATTGGGGCACAGAAAATCAACCAGGACTGCTTTTTGAATGTGGGCAACCAATCAGATCAGGTATATGATTTTATGTATATCAGGACACAGGGCTTGAATCACTTTATGGTATGAAAAACAGAACGAAGTAGAATATGGACCCTTTAACTGCATTTAACCATTTGATTGTCTTTTGATCTAATCCCATTGTTTACTCTTATTCTGCATCCATTAATATCCCACTAATTGTCCTTACTCACCTTTTTTCCATCTCTGTTTTTAGTGAAAAATGAAAAATCTCACCTCGTCACAAGTGAAAAATCCAGCTTACCTTTCCAACCTAAAAATTCATCCGGAAAATTTCAGCTTACCCCTCCATCCAAAAAAATGGTAGAAAATTGGGGCTTAGAAATACTCATCCGTGCTTTGCAGCAGTTCTTTACAGGATCTGTCTTTTAGAGACACAAAAATCAGTCATAAATATGCTTAAACTGTTAAGTGTTGAGAAATGTAATCTCTCTCTCTCTCTCTCTCTCTCTCTCTCTCATGCTCTCTCTCTTTCATGCTTTCTCTCTCCGTGTTGTGCTTTCTTTCTCTCTCTCTCATGCTCTCTCTCTCTTTCTTTCATGCTTTCTGTCTGTCTCTCTCTTTCTCTCTCTCTCTCTCTCTCTCTCTCATGCACGCTCTCTCTTTCTTTCTTTCATGCTTTCTCTCTCTCTTACTCTCTCATACTCTCACTCATGTTTCCTCTCTCACCCTCTCTCTATGCTAGAGAGCCGGATGGTCAGGCATCTGGGGGAAATGATTTTGGCAATGATGACTGGATTTTTACCATTCGGGAAAAAGACCCCAAAAAGCTGCAAAACGGAGCAAGTATTGCAGGAGAACAGGTACAAAATAATCAGTAATTTACCTCACAGTTAAGTATTGCATTCTCCCTGATTCATATTGTATATATGTGTGTGTGCTCCTCTCAATGCAGGATGCTCCTAAGAGGCCTCTGTCGCAGAGCCTGTCCACTATTATCACTCCAGTGTTAACAGAGGTATGGCATAAACATAAAGGTGAAAATCAAATGTATACAATTTTCCTCTTAGCCCAAATGTTGTAGCCCCTCATATGCTTGGTATCGAAAGTTTACCTAGTTAGTTTTATAGGCAGAAGTGTGTTGCATAGCAGAAGGCCAAAGGCCTGTATGTCAGAAACCACATAAGCAAGTCTATTTGAAATCACTTCATGGAGACAAGTGTGGGTTGATTCAGGCATGTAGTTAAATGAAACTAATAGGTGAGGTTTACTTGTTAGTTGCATTAGACTCATAGCTTCAGTAAAACAATCAACAAACATTTCTGTTCTACACAAGAGGAAAATTGTGTAATTTAGATTTTTCATGGAACCTTCTCTTTAGCGGACACACTGTTCCGCCATGTTTTAAAGACTTAAATCAACCCCCCCAGCTGCTGATTTCTCTTTGTTAAGGGATTTTTTAAAAAAGCATAGAGAGGCTTCAGGCTCCCTGACTAATCAGTGTAGAGGGATGAAGTGTCTGAGGAGTAGAGTGGGAAGAGGATCTGGGCCAGAGCAGTGGCAGCACTAATCCATTCCCTGCTCTATGCTGCGGTTTCCCAAAAGTGCTGTACTCTGCCTGGCCCGGCTGTTGTGCAAGCTAAAGTAGCCTCTTATTCAAGTCCGCAAGGGGAAAAAGTACAGAGAAGCAAAAAAAGAAAGAAAAATCTGAAGATATCTGAATTGCTCAGGGGCTTCTGTGAAACAGAATCCATTGGTCTGACATACATATGCTTATATAGAGAATATCAACACAGGCCCTTGGACACAATAGTCAAACTGACAGATCAGAGATTCATGGGAAACCTAATACCCTTAAGTGTTCACATACCTAAACTTGTGTGTCTGTCTCCAGCTTAAGGAACGGGGTGGTGAGGCCACGGTGAAGCCAGATGTGTTGGATGAGTTGGGTGAGGCCATTTTTGTTGCTGAGGAGGCATATCCAGGGATCTCTGATGTCATGGTGACCCAGCTCATTCAGAGACTGCAAAGGTAAATCTGCCATTCCTATGACCCTACTTGCAGTTTGGCCAAAAGTCTTGTAATGTCATTTGACATGGATAATTATCAGTATTTTAATTTCAAATGCATTATTTTTATGGCAAAATTTTATTAAAAAACATCTTTCTTTCATTAACAGAGTTTCTGCAGGTCCTTAAAGTCTTACAGTATAAGATTTAGCCACCAATTATGCCTAAAATGTCGTACAATGTCTAAAATATGATTTTAACAGGTCTTTAGAATTGAAATATAAAGGCATTAGAGTACAGAGGAACATGAAGCTGCCATAAAAACACTAATTAAATACGCTATTAAACTAAATTCTTCTGTATTTACATCTGCAGCATTACAAAAGTCCAGCACCAGCACAACACACACATATATGCATGCATATGTGGATTAATTCACTTTGAATAGTTTTGGGATGTCTGGGATTTTCATTCATATCCTCTGTACTTTATCAATATGGGTGTGAAATAAGTCTTTGTGTTTTATAATGGACTTTAAAAGTTACAAA
Organism: Arnoldichthys spilopterus; assembly: GCA_037974385.1. NCBI lineage: Eukaryota > Metazoa > Chordata > Actinopteri > Characiformes > Lepidarchidae > Arnoldichthys > Arnoldichthys spilopterus. The sequence continues at coordinate 4,075,252 of JBBPDA010000105.1, forward strand.
TTATGTTGACACTGAAACCTATTGTATGTAAAGCTCACTCCCATCAGTTTGTTTAACTGAAAACATTTTAAATGACTTTTAATGTTTTTTGAAACCTTTTCATTTGCTCATTAGCTTAGTTAGTAAACACTGTCAACTTTCCTGCTGATTTATGCTGTTGTGAGTGAATGGCTAGACTTCCTCTCACTCCTTGTCTAGCAAGTAAAAGGTAAAAATTGCCCGCTAGTATACCAGAGTACAATTTAGAATTTTTTTTAATAGAAATTCTAGAAAGAAATTCTAGAAAAAATTGCATAACATTTATTTATCCAAAATTCCTGTAACATACTTTATCATTATTGAAAAAAGTCTTTAATTTTGGAAATAATCATTCGTTCCCTCTTGCTGAAAGTAGTGTAATGTAAATTCTTGTCTCCCTAAAGGTTCTCTAGAGCAAGAACATCTTCCTCTTCCCATCCGTGATTGGTCCACTGGATATGTCCATCACACTGCAGCCCCCTCCCCAGGCATCAGCTCAGCGAATCCCAACACCAGCAGCCTCTGTGACGTCTCCCCTGGAGGACCATCTGTCTTTCAATTGCTTCAACAGAAGTTCTCAAGCTCTTCAAGCTTCCTCTGTTTTCCCCATTTCTTTTACCAACTCCTGGGACAGAGAGAGAGGGTGTGGATGGATGTGAATGTGTGTGTGTGTGTGTGTGTGTGTGTGTGTGTGTGTGTGCGCATGTGTGCGTGTGCGCGCATGCAATAGACTGCATAGCAAGCTGACTAAAGAGCAGCTGTAGCTCATTTAGCAGAGAATAGTGTGTGGAGGAGGATTAGCACGCTTGCCAGCAAGCAGCCCATAACTTCTGGAAGCTTCTGCAGGTGCCATGACATCACTGTGCAGAAGCCACTGCTGCAGCCCCTTAAAAGCACCCATAAAGAAGTAGCGTGCATGGCTCTGAACAAACAGCATGTATGCATGTGTGGAAGCGGGTGTGTGTGTGTGTCTGTATCTGAGTCCTCATGCAAAAGGAGATTGCAGTTGTCTTACTGAAGTCTCAGGTAAAAGTGCATTGAGTGGACACAGGCATCCAGGAAGACAGAGAGCGCTCGGTTCGGATTTGTGTACAGATGTGTATATAGTCTGTTTTACACACCTTTGGATTATGGATTTTTGCAAATGAATCACTGTGTACAGATGGCCATGAGCTTCTGTAGATATTAGTTTAAAAAAAAGTTTTAAAAAAATAGAGAAGGTAAATATTTAAAAAGAAAAAGCCTCTCAAATGGCCATTACTGATATTGCCTTGCCTTTTTATCAAATGTACATTTTGGAGGTGCTCTGTTAATTTTAATATGAAATTAAAGGGTTTTACTCAAACATAATGCTCTTATTTAAAGTTGACTTCTGTATTTCTTTCATTTATTTTTAGCCTTTTATGCTTCAGAGACAATAGGTCAGATTTATGCATTCTACAATATGCTTATTTAATCTAAACACACACACACACACACACACACACACACACACCTGGAGCTCTTCCTTCCTGCAGGTTCTTGAAAGTTAAGTGGAGATTTCAGGAGCAGTATCATGGAAAAGGGTTCTTTACTTTTGTGCACTGAGCTGTTTAGATGTTATATTTACATATAATCCACATATTCAGTATAATAGTTTCTTCATGCAGCCAATCAGAACATAGATAATTTACATAGATCAGTCAAAGTGAGTAAAAATGAAATGTACATTCATTAATGCAATATAAAGGTGAAGTATAATTGTACAGCATACACAATTCCCAAACAGTTGCTATGGTATTGCAGGTGCTTCAGCTTATTGCTGTGGTAACTTGATTGTAAGTGTGTTGCCAGGTAGTTGCCGTGGTGGCGGGATAATGGGTTAAAAACATTTGGCAAAAAGAGGCAGGTTACAAGACAAAAGTATACAAGATGCTTTCTTTATTGAAGTACGTGATCGCTTGTCGATCACAGTTTGGTTAGTATTTTACAATATATTGCACCAGGTGTGAATATTCATGCACACGGCACCTCTCTACATACAAAACACCATAAGACATTATTTATACTACAAAATACAGTTCTACACTTCTTGCACATGAAATACAGTGCTGAGCAAAAGTCTTAGGTACCAAAAAAAAGATTTTTGTTGATGCTGTTTCTGGGCAGTGTTTCTCTGCAAAAAATATGAATATTAAAATAAATGTAAATAACAGTAATACAGTGTTTTTGTGTGTATCAGTATGTTGGCTTGACCACTCAGAGCTTTCCTAGTGAATGCTCAGTATTACTTGTGTCCATCAAATCGCTGGTTTGGACTCCGTTCAGTCCTTCATTAGATCAGGCACTGATGATCAAGCTTCACACACATAATTTGGAGTCAAACCCGTGTTGTTCTTACCAGCTCACACAACGTGAACTGTTTACACACAACTCCTCATTCGTTTCTAACATGAACTTGTGCTTTTTTGCTGCAGAAACTCTGCTCAGGTTAATGTCTTTAACGTATTTGCACAGGTGCTTAAGACTTGCACAGTACTGTACATGTACAAAATTATTTACATTTACACCTTGCTGTAATCAATTATAAAAAAACATTTTGAAAAAGAGTGTAAAATAAATTTCCACATTAAATATAATTACTCCAGATTTCTGGTTTCAGTGGGGGTGGAATGGTTTGCCTTTTTAGATCTTTGAAACGTGAGCAATTTTATTGCTTTTGATGAGAAGGCAGCAAAACGCGTGTGCACACACGCACATACACACACACACACACACACATGCCATACCTTTCTTTGAGTAAGCAACACACATCAGTCTCTGGCTCCCAAAAGAGACCAGTTCAAACACCTCATTCTTACACACACACATTTGCCTGTTTGTCTAAGACACCAACACCAATTTTCCAAACCCCAACCCTCTGGCTATGGCAACGGTCCAACACACAAGTACTGTTCTTCATTTAAAATAGGCCATTCAGCGCTGGTCCAGGAGCAGCCGAAACCATGATCTAGTTCTGAGCAACTGAAGAACACTGATCAAACACAAAGGGTCCCAGACCAGCAGAAACACTATACAGCAGGCAGTAGGAGAAAGTGGAAGTGAAGCCATTTAGATCTTGGTCTGTTTGATTTGCTCAGATTTCTCGCCAGCTGAGTTGGACATGCTGTCTGTCTTCATTTCCAGATATTTCTTCTTCTCCTCTTTGTCTTCTTCATTCTGTGCAGCAAACTTAGCCTCGATCTCAGCTGGGTCGATGTAGGTGTAGAAGTAGGCCATGACGGAGAAGATGATGCACACGCACACCAAGAGAGAAGCGAAGAGCACATATTCGGCCCACTGTGGAGGAAACACACAATGTTATGGCTCGATAAAAAAGTGATAACAGTAACATTATATAACCAAACAAGGACACACAGGTGTGGCAAACTAAAGAAATAGCTTTGAGAAAAACGTTTTTAAATCCAAACCCATATCTTTGGTGTCTGAAGTTTACTTTAGTTACGCAGACAAATAATAAAAGGTTATAGGCCAACAGTTGTCATCATGGAAATGCATGTTTAAATCATCACACGTCCTTGAAACTGTGCCACCACAGGGCCATGAAGAGCATATGAGATGTACCACAGGAAAATGCTCAGTATTCATTCATTCATTTATGTGATGTGATGTGTATCAATCTTAGAAAAGCAATATTATATTTACAGGCTGCTATTACTACTTGTTTAATCAAGTCAAGTGAATTCTGGTCTTCAGTACTAATGTTGGTCTTCAGTTCTGTGTTGATGGAAAAAATGTATGGTGCAGAAAAAAGAAAGTACAAAAACAGATAACCACAAGATAAAGGTATGTTTCCATGACTACAGCATTTACAGCATTGTACCATAAACAGTTACTTACTAGTGTCAAACAAGCCTTCAGTTCAGTCAAGGCATGTTCAGTAAGTGAATATTTTAATTTAATGCTGGGTGTGTTTTTCTGTAAGGATCAATCACTATTCAGTCACTATTGGCGGCAGCAGCAGTAACTGTGTAGTGATACTGAAACATTGTTTATATTGATTTGAAGTTTTTTAGAAAAAAGAGGTAAATTTATAAATATGAAAGGTTTATACAGACTAATCGCTGCAGCTCTATTCACATTATCATTCCGGGGTCTTTATAATTATATTGCAATATCATTATGCCTCAATTGGCTCTGTAGTCGATGTGTACGAAACACAATTAGTGCCACCATCCAATGATACTTCCCCAAGTGCTAGTGCCAGTGTCAACCACTGAATACATAGGTAATAAAACAGCATGCTTAATTCTACATATTTAGACCACTAGACTTAGCAAGCAGCACACAAAGCAAAGATCTCAAGATGATATTGTAATAAGGGCTGTTGCGATTAGTCTACATATTCAATGATGATGAAAAAAATGTACTGAATCAATATTTTAAACTGACACATTTTTTAAAAATGAATTTACTTTTTGGATTATTTTAAATGCTTCAGTCTATTAGAATCAATGTTTTTTTCACTATGTCACTGCTGCCAGAGCTGCCACTAGTGACTATTTTTCTATTGATTAATCTGTCAACTTATTGAGCAAATGAGTTTATTGAAGAGAAGCATATTTTCATCACAGAAGTATATACCCAGCATGCGAACATAACGTTATCTTGCTGTTTATCCCTTTTTTCTGATTTTCTTCTTTCTTTTCTACAGCATTACATTTTACTGCTATTCTCATCATCACAGAACTGACTGTAACCAGTAATGATAAAAAAAAAACAGCTAAAACTAATAAAACTGATCATGTGTGTATGAAATTTACAGTAGGTGTAAGTGTGATCAAGCACTGACAATAGTCAGTATTACTGTCAGCACCGAGGCAGTGGACGTAAAGGTTTGGGCTGGTCCTGCAGACATCACACATCTCAGCTGAGTATTTGGGATAAGTGGAAATTCTTTGCCAAAAATATTTTTTAAGCTTTGAGAGTGTAAGCTCAGGAGTTAACCCATACAGACTCATCCCTTTATTGAGCTGAAGTATGTATATCAGTACCTGTTCAGGAAGCTGGCCTGCTTCAGCTACAATCAGCACAATAATGTTTCCCACTGCAACGGTCAACAGCCAGCCAGCCTGAAGGACTGACTTCATGTTGCTAGGTGCCTGAAAGGTGACAGACATTTTGTTAAACTTGTTTTCAGCATATTTCATGTTGAATGTGGTGTGAGAAACAAGGCAGATGGGGACCCCTACCTGTGAGTAGGAGAACTCCAGACCAGTGACAGAGAAGACCACCTCTCCACATGTCATGAGGAAGTACTGTGGGATCTGCAAGGCCATGTGGACAGTGTTGGGCTTGATATCTTCTATCTGCTGGATGGTGGTCCAACACTGCAGATAATGCAAAGCAGAGAGAGATTAAAGAGACAGCTCCGTCATTTCCGACCTTTCTGACTATGTGTGGAAAGGTGCTTTATCTCTGAAATGATCACTTTACACAGGAAAGAGAATCTTATGTAATTTTCAGTAACTTAAGTTCACAAACTTCCTATTGACCCATCAATCCTGAAATGCTCAGACAGTGTAAAGAGCAGGTTTTGGTAAAATAGTTGCTCAGTTTCAGCTCTACAAATGTGCAGACATGCGAAGAGTGTCTGTTTTTTTGTCTTTTTTTGCCAAAGGCTTTTTGCAAGAGCAGTGGTGACTTACTTCAGGTCCAAAACTGAAGGTGCTGGGAATGAGGAGTGTGTAGGAGCTTCCAAAGCCCAGGCTGATAGAGTAGTCGCATTTGTCCCCTTCATTGTTTAGTATGGTGAAGGTGGCTCTGCAATTCGCAAGTGAAGAATGAGGTTACTGAAGAATGCCCTGCAAAAGCTTAAAGAAATAGTGCAACTATACATGCTAATGTTGCTAACTATGAAAGGAAGGACTTCGTTAGACAGTATCATCTGAATAAAGCTAACATTAGAAATATTCACTGAACTATTCTTAAATGCACAATTCTAACGATGACCTGTGAGATGTGTGTAACATCAAAAAACAAATATTGCGCTAGTAGAAATGCATCAATATGTTGTGATGGTTCAGTTTGATGATGGAGAAATTTTGGAATGTGCTAAAATGCTAATGCTAAATGCTACAGCCTCTGGTTATGTTCAGACTTAAAATGGGCTTATTATGCACCCTCATAGAAACACAGCCACATATAAGGAGCTGTAAATACTTACTTGCCCTGTGGGACGGGGGCGTATTCTGAAAATTCGTCAGGAGCGATGGCACCCAGGTCTTTAGGACCTGTCACATTCAGCACTGTGCCAAATCCATTCACAAACCTATATAGCCAGATAAACATTCCAGTCATAAGGTGCTTCTTACAAAACAGATACAACTACATGGTGGGCCGTAAATAGTCACAATTACTCTGTTTGTACATTATCTAAAGATTCTTACTGTTGGAATTGTATTTTCAGATCATAATACTTCAAGTGCAAAGTGGAAACTAATCTACTTTCTTCACACCCAGATCCCACTTTGTCTTTTTCCACTTTGTGTTTTCATTTTTCTGATAATGTGGATTTTTATGTCAAAGCCAGTCAGTGCTGCTGAGTTCCCTTATAAAGACTCTATAAACTGAAGAAGTAATCTAACATTTAGAAACATTAGAAATGTTTTTTTTTACCATTCTACTTTCACTAACACTTGAGTCAGTACAACTGCAAATAAAGATAGACTGAAAAATTAAATAAGATTATAAGCTATAAACTGACCTGATATCATTGTTTCCTTGCTCAGGTTTCGTTTTTATATCTAGGTTCTGTGAACAAAGCAAGAAAATAATTAAACAGTTGTTAATTGCTGTTTATCCTTTATGATGTACCTCAAAATTAATTACATTAAGTCATTTCATTCATATGCTTTATAGTCATAGTACATGACCTTTTAAATTACCTTCTAAAAAACAAATGGAATATTATAAAAATATGACGAAATAAATGAGTGAAATAAATTGCACTTACACTCCCTAGAGCTGCAGTGGAGTTGAGCAGAACGGTTTGGCGATTTCCTTCCAACAAATTAACACGCAGTTGAGTTCCACCCCCCATAGTGATCGTCACATTTTCGGTACTAAGGGTCAGGTAACCACCTGAGGACTGCAGAGACAGGATGACAGGACTCTTTTTTGACAAATTCCCCCTTTGCAACACAGATTGCTTTTACATGCATTAAAAGCTGACGCTTTTCTTATAGAATTACACCACAACAGTTCACAACATGTGGGATTGTAGTATGATGTTTATTCCACACACAAGAAAAAATGTGTTGGGTCCAGTCTTCTAACCTCAAATGTGTTAAAATAAGACAAAAGATAAGATCCAGTTCATTGTAAATGATACAGCATGAATACGGGTTTACCTTCACATTTTCTTTAAAGGTAATGTATTAAGCGAAGTAGATTTAATTACATATAAATGACATTCCTGTGTCTAAGCAGAACCCAAAACCCACCACCACTGCACTACATAAACACAACTATGAGCTCTATAGCCATCCTTTCTCTCCCATCTTTCACTCCTGTTATTCATCTCTCTCAGTCGACCAGAACGAGTCCCGCTCCTCCTTTAACACGCTCACCTGGCTCTGGTCAATGGAGGAGCTCCGTCATCAGTCCGGAAGACCGGTGAGGATGTTCCGCCCCGCCGCCTCACAATCAATGAGCTGTTCTTAAATTACTCCGACTGTTCTTGCACTCTCTTTCGTCCCGTTTGTAGCATTCTTTTTCTGTTCTTCTGTTTCTCTCCTGGAGCACGTTCTGTCGTTTCACTGAGTGCTGTGTATATCGTTGAAATGAAAATAAACCTATATTTATTTTACCTGATAAAGAATGAATAATATCCTT
>JBBPDA010000105.1:4083244-4113307 GCA_037974385.1 Arnoldichthys spilopterus
AAGTGGATTTAAATTGAAATGCTGCACCATTACTCATACAAAAATAAAATATGCTACAAATATATTACAAATTATTCATCAAATGTTTGCTTTTTTTTTTTATTTATCAGTGATATCAACAAGAAAGAAACTGGACTTGCATGTACCTCAAAGGCTGGGATATCATAAGCCGTTCCCTCTACAGACATGGACAGTGGGGTGTTTTCCATGTTTAGGAACTTCACTTGAACTTGAGTGGATGAGGGGAACTTGGGTAGGGTTTCCTGAAGAACAAGAGAGAAAGAGGACAGTGGAACCCATTCCAACCCAAGTACCATCTGACAGTGAGAATATGCAACAAGCAACATGAGCTTATAAACTGCATGATTTTGTACTTACATCAATCTGAATCTGCACCAGCGCAGCAGCTACAAATGCTAATCCTGCCAAGAACATACCTACTGTCATCCTTTTCAGGGGCCTGAGAAAGTGAACACACACACACACACATTTTTACAAATAAATGTCATGACACTTCTATACTTCTGAGCAATTTGACATATTTTAAAACAAACAGGAAACTAGGAAGATATACAAAACTAAGACATTTTAGTCTTGCCTAGAATACAGGTGACTTCAGTGGCTTCAGTATGTGCACAATAATGTATCTGTATTGAAACTTAAAAATGTATGTCCTCCCTCATTATGGTCTTACTAATCTGTGATGTTTTACTATACACGACCACTAACAAAGTCTTAATGTTTGGCCTCTGAAACTTCTAATGAATTAAAACAAAAAATGTTTTATGCTCTTTTCCCATAATCTCCCATCCGCCATCTTTTGTAGAAACCACTGTAAGCAGTCAAACCTAGGCATCTAGATATGTCCCATCAGAGAAAAGTGGATGGTGAATAGCCGAGGCTTATGCTATAGACACCCCTGTGTTCAGATTTCAGAGCTTTCTTTCTGAAAAGCTTTTACACTGTGAGAGTGACAGTCAAAGTCAAAATCATAAATCAAATCAAACCTGAAAATATGTATATTGTTACAGCAGAGCTTGAAAGTGAAAGTGTTTGTATTTTCTATATTTCTGCATAAATTTGTCCTGATAAAATCATTTGATGACTAAAAGTAGATAAAAAAGAACATAATAATAATAATAATAATAATAGTAAGAGATAGTCAATAATAATAGTATTAGATCATTTTTCTCGATAAATAAATGTGCACGTTTTGTTCATTTGTTTAATTGGTTTCTTTTTATCTACTTTTAGAACAAATAAATCTGAAGTTTTAGGTCATATTTCTGCAGAAAGTTCTAAATGGTTTACAAACTTTTAAGTACGCATCCTTAATGTGTATAAAAATATATTGCATTGTTGTGCAAAACTACATGGCGTACTGTATCCTGAACCTTGCGTATCATTATACCCTTATTCCTAAATAGTGAATGCCGATGCACATGATTGCAAAGTGCCTGAGAAAGCTACACAACATCAAAAAAATCTACTTGAATGAATATTCTGGAATTTCAACATTTATATTCAAATCTTTATAAAATATTATAAAATATATCATGATCATTTAAAATGAGCATTTAAAACATTCTTGTTGAACTGAACAAATCTCTAAAATGGATCCTTGTGCCTGATTTATCATGCAGATGTACACAGTTATCATATAAAAATAATGTATTTATATTATTTATATTAATATATTGAGTGGCTCCAAACATTTGAATGGCTGTGAGAGCTGCTCTAATGTTAACACTCACGTAAAGTTCAGGCCACACTTTTTAATGAGAGGATACACCACACTGTCCACAATTGGCACCATCACCAGGATCAGAATGGGGTTCACAGTCTGCAATCAATACACAGCAGGAAATGAGATCATAGCACGCTGAGATGAAATTCACTCCAGCGTCTCATGTTACGCAGCACTTCAGCAAATGCTTCAAGTAAGTAATTCACCACACAACACCATAAATTACCACAGGCCTGATTAAATCAGTGAACGGTCTCACCTGCATCTGATCCGGCTGCACAACGAAGCCTCCCTGGAAAAGACAAACACAGTCTGAAAACTGTACTTGACTTGTATATTTGTTCATATTGTTTGTGTTCTTTGTGTACATAGTATTTGATTGATTTGAGGCTGCAAACGTACAAAGTTGCCATCCATAGTTGTGGCCTGGAGAGTCCAACGAGAACCCTGGAGACAGAAGAAGCTTTAATGAACATGCAATGAAAAAGCCATTTCCTGAGTGCAATGTATTTGTGTGTGTGTCTCTGTGTGTGTTTTCATACATTTACAGGACAAAACAGTTGTAATTTTGTAGAAAAGAAAAAACACTTGATTTTTGTTACTGAGGTTAAGAATATGTTAAGGGTTCATTAGGTTAGGGTTAAATCCCCATTTATGTCATTTTTTAAAACTCATTCGGCATTTTTGACTGCTTTTTACAAATCTCACAATGAACAAACCAATACAAACAGTGTAAAATGACTGAAAAAGCTTCTTACATTTACCGTTATTGTTAAACCTTTTTTGGAGATGATATGTATGACTCAACATCCTGACACAAAAACATAAAAACAAAGCTGGTTGAGCATGTGTGAATGTGTATATGTCCTGACCTGCTGGTCAAACAAAGCCCAGAACATGGGCAGTGGGATGTAAAGGAAGAGAACCTTCAGCACCATCTTCACCTGAGCAATGAGTAGTTTCTGCAGACAGAAAGAGAAAGTTAAGTTTGTAGATGTGTGTGTATGTGTGTTTGTGGGTTTAAGGAAGTGTGTGTTAACAGTTAAACAATTTTAGCTTTTGGTAACAGGTTAGTAGCTGTTTTGATTTACATGAGCAGGAACATAAATTGTACTGCATGTATCTGTATAATGTGACATACGTCATATTTTTCATTGGCCCAGTCCATCCAGTGCTCTCTCTTGGGGTAGCTGCTGCTGCGGTGATTAAAGCGGTTCTTAATGGCGAACTGGACGGAGAGATAAATATGTATTTATTAAATCACATAAAATGTAAGTTAAAGTATCTTTTATATAATCATGTCACATTGTTGCACTGATTTCTATCTATTTACTAAAACTAAAGGAATACTTACTCCAATGCACTTGCAAACCTCCAGCATTATGTTACCTTTGGGGGCAGCTTTAGTGTACATGCTACTGCCAGCAATAAACACAACTGTGGAGAGCAAACAGAGGCTGCTGTTAAAGCTGGCCTTTACTCCCACCTTATGGCCACAAATAGAATAGCATGTACAAAAGTATGTCAGATTGCAAAAAAAAATAGTAATCGAAGCTAGTAAAAGTAGTAGCAGCCCTGCTGAAGGCTGAATTTTGTCGGCCCCTCCTGTCTATTTTATAAAACTACAGTATGCCATACAGCACCAGAATCCACATAAGCAAGTCTTTAAAATAAACCCTTTAGGAGGTTTTAAAACACACTGTTGACGCTGCAGATGAAAAATGGTCTGTTTTTGTGATCTATTAACATATTCATCTAAGTTAATGTTACAAGACGTATAAAACCTCACTGTTACATTCAGAAGGACGGAGGGACAGAGTTTGCTTAATGCTCATGTAAAATAAACGAACATCCAAATTAAACCTCATGGCAATAAAAATACTAATGCAGAATATAATCCATTACAGCATTTTCATTATTTGTTAGTTCTATTAGCCTCATAGCTTCTGTGCCAAACTACAGAAGCAAGCTTCAGACTCCAGCTATGTCTTGGATTGGCAGCATTTGGGATTAAGGGGGAAAACTCGGTAAATGTGACTAAACTACTTCTTGAAGAGCTGGCCAAACCTACTTAGTGCAACAGCCATGAGAGCAGCCGGGACACCAAATGCCAGAGGATAACACTTCTGCTGGGAGTTGATACCACACTCCTGAGCTGTGGGAGAGAAGTGGCATAGATGGATAAGGAAACATAGTTTTAATATGTTAACATAATAATGTATTTAAAAAAAACACACACACACACACACACCTCTGAGAATAGGCGTAATGACAGTGGAGAGCAGACTGCCAGCGTTAATGGAAAGATAGAAAATGGAGAAGAAAGTGCTTCTCTGCTTCTCCTGCATGAACACAGCAATTAGCACATCAGCAAATAGCCACTGTTTACTTTTACAACACAACATAAATCACTAATCCATTCCCTGAACGTTAACAGCTATTTATGGCCTGAAGAATTTGCAGTGGAATCTTGCCCCATGTGCCAGACTGGAAAAGGGTGGAGGCGACAGTAATGATCAGTAATACTCCATCTTCAGTTGTCATCAGCAGTCATTAATTTGCAGTATCTAATCTTTATCACCGTGCACCATTATCACCTATGTGTGTAGGTAGGTGGACAAGTGTATGTGTGTGTGAGTATGTGGACTTTAAGCTCTAATAATGCCAACACTGCTGATACAATCACACAGGAGCAAGCTGTCTTACTGGACTTTCTCACTACTCACACACACACACACACACACACCCACACACACACACACACACACACCCACACCCACACACACACACACACACACACACACACATGCACATACAGTGCTACCAGTAATGCAGTAATAAAATGTGCATGATGAAACATAGGATTTAAAGTTGGGTGTTGCTAAATTGAAACTGTACATGTAAATATGAGTTTGCACACCTGGTGGTCCTCAAACTGGTCTCCTCCAAAGGCTGCCACACAAGGTTTGATACCTCCTGTTCCCACGGCGATGAGGAATAAACCCACCATAGACAGGGCACTAATATAAAGGAGAAACATATTTGAATTTGCATTTATTGTTAACAATTTAATTAATGTTTGTTATGAATCATGCTATCTATCTGTCTATCTATCTATCTATCTGTCTCTCTGTCTGTCTGTCTGTCTCTCTGTCTCTCTGTCTCTCTGTCTGTCTGTCTGTCTATCTTTATTTATTTATTTCTAAACAGGGTTCTAAGTAAAGTTATTCCAAATTAACAAAGATGTTCATTTGCAGTAAACAAAATGTCCCCATAGCTTTGCCATGAACTTTGACCTCAGGCATGTCAGGCTGATATTAAGTATTCCTGAACAGGGCTTTAAATCTCTGTGTGCACATGTGTATATGCACGTGTGTGTGTGTGTGTGTGTGTGTGTGTGTGTGTGTGTGTGTGTGTGTGTGTGTAAAACTCACACATGGAAGTCCATGCTGTCAGGAGTGCCATCCTTGTTGGTATCTGTGATGTCGTGGATGGCACTGATGGCCATGACCACTTGCCCTATAGTGTACACAATAGACAGATACACTATGGTCCTGCAGAAAGAGAGAGGGGGGGGGATTAAAGAAGAAAGTATAGATTGTTTCCCATATTTTATTTTTTTTAGCTGAGAGTCAGAAGCTTGTTCTTTTAGTTTTACATGGCAGTTACAATGCTAACATAGCTAACAAGTAAAGTAGCCGCATATCCCACCTATTCGCACTGTGTTTGATAAGTGTATTATCATTTCCACATGCTCTGAACTCCAGCGGGAAAGCAGATACTCAACAGAAACCACACATGAACGCGAGTGAAAAGCCTAGTAAGGAGAACGCAGGTTCTATCACTCACTTAAACTTCCCCAACCAGGAATCAGCCACGATGGCCCCCAGGATGGGTGTCAGGTAACACAGGGCCACAAAGGTGTGGTAGATGGTGGTGGCCAGGTCATCGTCCCAGCGCAGGAAGTAACGGAAGTAGAGCACCAGCACCGCTGCAGAGAAAAGAGGGAAAAAAGCAAAGGGAAAAAAAGAATGCGGGGAAAGAAGATAGAGAGATGAGTTGGAGAGGGGATGAAGAGCATTCAGACGGTTGATGGAAGTTGGAGATAGTGAGGTTGAAAGACAGACAGAGGAAACAGAAGGGAGAAACAGAAAGCAGATAAATATGTGCATATTTCATAAATGACTTTGTGTGTGTGTGTGTGTGTGTGTGTGTGTAGCATTCTAAACTGACCTCGCATGCCATAGTAGGAGAACCGCTCACAGAACTCATTCACCACAATAAAGAAAATACTGAGCGGATATCCACAGCACCCCACCTGTTCACAGAGAAAGAGCTCTAACTCAGTTCACCTCTGCAGCCATCACTGGCAATAAAGCTCAATGACATATATATAATATTGGCATTGCTGTCATTCGCTTGCATCTCATTTTGCAGTTTTGATGATATACTGCATTTACCTTGGATTTGGTCTTCTTCACCTTTCCCTCCTCTTTGTCTGAAAGGACATGAAGGTATTTTGGTTTAAAAAATGGTCATTTTTAAAGTCTGTTAAAACTGCAGAATAGAAAAGTTATCTTAAATAGTTCAAATACATATAAAGTGGTAAATGATGTGTTAATGGCTTACCACATCAGCAAAAGGAACATTAAACAATGTGAATAACATTTCATGAGTGTAGAACTCACACTGCAGATGAAAACTGAGGCATGATTGAGGCATTCAGTAGTTTTCTAAGGGAGCTTTGTATGGGGGCAATATGACAGCAATAATTGTTGTTGTGATAAATTATACCATAGTATTTCACGATACATGTTTTGGAGCATACTGTGGGAAATGTTGGTACTTAAAACACTTCACAAAAAATGTTTTGTTGCAATGAATAAAATTAGACCTGGTTCATTATATTTGCTGCACTCCAGCTTGCAAAGCAGAATAAAAATATTCAGTATTCAGTTTTTTTACAGTGTTGCTGCATTCTGCCTGTTCCAACATTTCATTGACCATAAAAGTGAAATATGATGTGTATCATGTATGAAATATGATGATTATCATCAGAAACATTGGCAATGTAATTTTTGCCATATCACCCACTCTTGTTTTGTATTTGTGATTATGTTTTCTCAAGATAACAAATCCCATCATCATAATCCAGCTCTTATGCCGTGTGCACAGCCAGGACCACTCACCTGCCATGATGTCCGTCTTCTCTGCATTCATCTCTTACTCCTCTCCCAGTGAATATCCTTTAGAGCAGATACAGGCACAACCACTGGTAAAAGACCACAAGTGCACATACACACTCACACACCTCCTCAGATAGATGCCCTTTTGTGTGAGCACCTGTGAGCAGGTAGCAACGTTTTATATAACCTGCCTCATAAAAAAGGGGGCTGAGGTGTGGACTGTGGCCCCTGTTTATTACACACCGGCTCAGTACATCAGTATCTGTGTGATGAATAATCGCAATAAATATAGCTGTCTGATTATTAGATTATTCTTCTGCAAACTCAGACCTGAAACCTTTGTGACACTTAATGCACAGTTTATATACAAATAACATGCTCCTCCACAGTCAACAGTGTCCAAAGACTCTAAAAAAGCCAGAAACAGTTCTTTACCTTCAAATCGATGGTTCTTCATTTTTGTAAATGAGACATGAGATTGAAAAACCATTTTAAAGTTTAAAAAACCACCAACCAAGATAAATAATGTGGAAGGACCTCATAGTTGGTAAAGAACGTATACATTATGTGAAGGTTCTTCATACTGTTAAAAAGTTCCTCACACTCTTATGTCATTTACAGAAATATTATTTTATGCAGTCATTTAAAGAATCTGCTGTAGCACGTTTTAAAGATGTATCAGTAGATCTTTCAATAGTGACCAATTTTTGCTGTTTGGCCTCTGCATCTGAATTTCAGCATATTGCATGTAAAACGAAATGAAAATAAGGTTAAAGTACAGAATGTCTGCATTAATTAAAGAATAACCACTGGCGCTGTTGGTAGCTGCCCACTGCTCCACGTGTGATGCGGTAAATACAGAGGTCACATTTCGTTGTGGTGCTTGACTGTGTTCACAACAAGTTTGGCCTTGTGGAGTGTAAACTAAAGAAAACGTGGTGGTAGATTAGATATCTATCATCAGTGATAGATAATACAAACACGTCTATTCTTGTGCTTATATATTCGCTTAATAATCAGCTAATACAGCTATTGATACTACCATATTATCACATTAGTGCTAAACACTACATCGGCATATGAACTTAATATATATATATATATAATATATATATGCCTATTCAGCAATTTAATCTGTCTATTGATGTTACAAGGGGCTATCAGACTGTATTGTATTTTGAATAGGGTACAATACAGCACAGCCAGTCTAAACAGAGATCATGTACATACATCAGTTTTAAAGGCACAGTGATAACAAAGAGAGAACTTATAAATGTATGTCAGAGAAAACAAATTATGAATGCAGGATATTGGCCTGAAATGACATGAGAATTGGAGTTAAATTGAACTACAAGAAAAGATACAGTGTGGCTGAAGGCCCAGTTTAAGAAAATGAGATGATAAGCAGACACAGAGAAAAAGATAACTGGCAGAAACAGCAAGACAAACTGCAGGGACAACATTAGTGTTGCTCAATTGACTACCTGGAGCTTAATATTGCATACATGAAACAGAAGCACTTATTGTCAGAGGCACTAGGTTTTTCATCTTTGCTAGTTTGTGTCTTTTTGTGCAAATCTCATAGTGGTTTATAAAGAAAGTGTGCAATTATATAATTATTCATTTCAATCATGAAATGGAGGAAGTCCAAATTGTCATCCTGCTGAGACCCAAGACATTACACAGAAAGATGTTTAAGTAATACACTGTACACAAGCTGAACATACAGAGATCACTTTCAGAGCAGTTTTGCCTTAGTTTGTTTGCACAGGTTATTTCCAAGGGTGTAGAAGATGTTAAATGCAGACATACTCTAAAGCAATAACCCAAGTAACTTATTCCTTTATTTACATTTACTCATACATCACTACAGTAACAGTTAGTATGGATTTTCAGTACTCTGTTTAAACCTGATTATAACCAACTGATGATTAAATTCTAAAATGAAAACATGGCAGTATGCATTTTCTCCTTAATTAACCAAAACCTGCTTACTCACTGCAGTGAAAACCTGTAGTAATAAATAATTCTCTGTAATGAATACTCTGCTTTTTAAAGAGCCCTGTAGCATAACACTCACATTAAAATCATGGTTGGTGGTGATTCCTGACTCCATATCAGAGAGCCCCTACAACAAGCTTATCAAACCAAAGACCAGGGGCACTGATGCGCCTGCGTAAGTGTGTGTGCTGTGGCAGGATTTGTTTGGCATCGTTGGGGGCATGTGAGAGATGGAAGAGTGGAGTCAGCAACTCTCTTTCAATGCAAACTAAAAACAGGCATCACTGAGCCAGTCAAAGCTCAAAAGCCAGTCAAAGCTCTAGATATCTCTTCCTCCTTCTCTTCAAGGATGAGGAGCAGCAAGAACACTTGTAGGAGCCTGAATGGTTTTATGGGCAGATCAGTGAGCCACTTGGGATTATGTGAGATTAGTTACAAGTCAAGGAATTGCAGATTGATCTAATACATACTTTTGATCAAAGAGGTTGTAAAACAGGGTAGTACAATTCCAGAAAGATGCTTAATAAAGCCTCATTCAAATTCAGAGGGACACATTTTTAGTGACAAAACTAAGTATTGTAGCACAATAATTTTATTTCATTAAAAAGAGAAACTTGTAGAACATTAATATATTACATACACAACTTCAGAACCTCAAATTCCATTAAATAAAAATACCTCCAGATTTTTCAAGATACAAAACAATTTACATGAACAATAAACAAACAGAACAAGGGTATAAAAATCCTCCTATATCCATGTACTACACAGCTCGCCTTTCCTCTTTGGCAAGACATCATTAATTAAACAAGAAATGCACATGGTACGACGTATATTGCACTCCTTATCTATAGAAAACAGAGCCTAATAGCACTTCCTCCTTTACTTTTCATCATGTGCACTAAAAACAATAAACAGATCCCATCACGACAAAGGGCCTGCTACTTGCTACTGGCATGGATAGCTGTTATAATGAATTCTAGCCTGGTCCAGGCTAATGCGTAAACTTAGCCTAAAATCGCCAGCATATGAAGGTAAACACAAAGATTTGTGACACACTGTAAGAAAAAGCTTGAATATAAAAGGAGAAATATAATTCACTATACACTTATGCTTAGAGAACTTCAGCATTGAATATGCTCTTACTGTTAATGTCTATACTTATGCCTGGTCACTCTTCACATAGCAGCAGACTTCAATTGCGGTTATGTGAAGGAAGAAAAGAGAATGAAGGAAAGGGTGAGAGGGTAAAACTAGAGCTGGGACAATAAGCAGTGTTGTAAAATTGATAAACTGGGATAAGATGTTTGATCATTTTCCTTTTCAATTATTTTAAACTAGGATTATATTATAAATATATACATATATCTGGGTTAAGCTCTATTTGCTCTAGAGTGGGCAGACAAAGCCAAAGGCCATTTCTCATCAAGTGAGAGTTTTAAAGGCAAGTTCTGAAAACATTGCTTACGTCAAAGCCCTTGCTTATTGTTTCTTTACTCGATGCTGCTACAACTCTTGTGAGTTAGTGGATATCCTCATGCTGCTGGTTTCTCTCTTTAACAGCTCTTGCTGTTGTTGAACATGCCCTTCTTTTGTGTCTTTTTCCCACATTCTCAGTGTTAAAAAGCACAAGTCTTCATATGGAGATTTCAATAAATAATAAAAGCACCAAAACCCTGTAAATGGTTACATTTTCTACTTTACCGTGAGTCTGTGAGTCACACCGGCAACTTAGTGCTGCCAGAATAAGTAAAACCAGGTCTGGAGTCTCAGACAGCACATCAGATCACAGAATGCTCATGCATATAAAACGTAAAGGAAAAAAAATCAGTAAATACCAATAAATCAACAAGTGGTTCCAGCCTTAGTTAAAAACCCACTGTAATTGTGAGCAGGATGATTGTTACTCTTACATCTGTCATTTGGTTATGACTGAAGGTAATGGGTAAAGATTTTAATAAAAAAACTCTCCAGTAATCTAGACTACAATCTAGGGAACGGTGCAGAGAGGTGGTCTACTATCTCATTTCCACCGGGTGTTCTTAATTTTCTGACACTGCCATGGTATTTTTCGGGTGACTTTGGGTGAGAAATGAGAAACAGAACACTTGTGGTCTTGTGCTGGTCGACTTGAAGCAAAATAAACAAAGGCAATAAAAAGTTAGAGAACCCTAAGCAGGATTTATCATGGATTAGCAAATAAAAAATAGAAAATAAATAAAAATTGCTCCTTCATTCTCCTGAATAATGACCACTGTGTCTGGAATGAACACATCAAAGATTATATATATTTGACTTTGCTGCTGAAACCAGTCTAGTCTTCTAAATGGTAGAATGTCTTAACTGCCATTTAGAGAGACATGCTGATTTCAATTTCCATGCTTTACTTTATAACTTCCTCATTGTTGTATTTACCTGTCTTTCACTATGCATTTCTCTGTCTTTCCTATTGTTTAGTCCCAAATGGTACCCTGGGCCCTGCAGTCCTCCTCAAAATCCGTACTTTGGTAAAATCAAAAACATGCAGCTAGAGGGCAAGAGACCTTGAGAGTGTTCAGTTTAAATGCATGTATGGGGGACACATTCATGTGATGTGCAGGCTCTGCACGTGATGCACCCTCTCTGCTGTTTTTTTTTTTGTTTTTTTTAAATAAGTTAATTTGCTTTTCTATAGTGGCTTAATTCCTAACACAGCTTAATTACAAATTAAATTAATAAACAATTAGTATAAACTGAGATACACCTTCACTCAAACATGAACACGTTTCTCTGTGCTGACCAGACACATACAAAACCATCCACTCTCATTGGTCCTCACCTATAACTCAAGGACTTTTGAGCAACAGGTCACTTTTGAGTCCACTTTGCTGCAGAAGCTCACAGTAAGGGCACACAGAGGATGCCTGTGAACATCAAAATGAGAAATGGCACACCCTAAAGTTGTGTGGTCCTTCTGTCCATGCTCAGTTGTGGATAGTAGGACACCATATAGAACTAGGCTTGTTACTTTCCATAGCTACTGATAAGGTCAGAATAAAGACTGAGGTCAAATATCACATGGAGGAAGCAGAGCTGGGTAGACTGTGGAGGGCGGAGCCACTGGGTGTGCCACTAATGGCATTGAAGATGTGCAGCGAATCAGAAAGAGAGCTCTTTGTTCCATTTTCAGCTGTAGAGATCTGAAGAAGAGATTGATAGGTTCAAAACATGTATGTCACGAAGAGTATATTGAGAAACATCAGTTGAACAAAAAACTGAGGTACCATTACCATCCAATCTGCACAGGTAGGCAAAAAAAGGGAGAATGAGGGTGTTATTGAGTTTCCACACACTTGGAACCAGGTAAACAGAATGATTGGACTGAAAGATTGCACTGACAGCCTAGACATGCCTTATTTGTGTAGATGTGCATGTAGGTGTACCTGTTCGTGCATTATTAGCGATAGCTCTCTGGTCAGGTCTCTATAACTGGCCTTCATCTCATCATGATACTCCTGCTGATCCTCCTTTATCAGTCTCTCATTCACTCCCAGAGCCTGTCCACATGCCTCCACAAATTGCCTGTATGAACACATGCAGGTTTGCATTCATACTGTCACGAGGGAGGAGAGGGTCATACATGTGGTGCTTGAAAGTTTGTGAGACTTTCAGAATTAGAATCAGAATCAGACTCAGAATCAGAAATTTCAAAATTGAATCTTATATTACATAGTCATGATTCAGCTTCACTGCATCAACAAATGTGAACATTAATTTAAAAACATTACCTGAAGACTTCTTTCAGCTGTTTGACTTTGTTGTCAGGGTATTTCTTGGCACAGGCATCATCAAGGAAAGCTCTTGCGTAAGCAAGTGGTCCAGCATTTACCTAGCAAAAGACAAGTTCTTATTGTACTTTGTAGTATTCACTGATTCATTGTGATTTTCTAAAGGTTGGATGTGTTCACACTTATGTAAAGCACACACCTGAACACTGATGCTGCCCTGCAGTTTGAGCTGCAGTCGGATCATATCAACATCAGTGGCTGCACACAAAGCTTTCAACTCTCCCACTTTACTACTCATTTCATCTATAGCCACCTCTATAGGACTCAGGTCTGTATGGTGCTGATACATCACAGCTATACGTTTCTTCACATATGGAAAACAGTGAGTGGCTAGAGACAAAGAGAGACATGGAATCAGTATATTACACTAAGGCCAGGCATATATAAATGATACATATTTTTGATACATATTACATATATATAAAATATAAATATTTATATTACATAAACATATTATGGGACATTATGTAAAATGCAATAAAAACAAAAAACAAAAACTGGAATTTCTCTTGAACCATTACAAAAGTAAAAAAAGTACAAAGAAATTACTTTTAATGGTTTGCCTGCCATAATTAAACATTCTAAAATAAACAGGTGAACTGGTAGTGGGTTCATCATGATTGGGTATAAAGGCATAAAGTCAAACATTGCAGTCAAAGATGGTTTGTGGCTTTGTGCGAAACACTATGAAAGAATAGTCAATCAGTGAAAACAGAACATTTGTCAGTGCAGTACTGTGAAGAATTTAGGTATTTTACCATCTACAGCACATAACATTGTAAAAAGATTTAGTGAATTGGAGATTTAAAGATGGGCAAAAAAATTCACTTTCATTTTAATTGTAAACAAAAGTTCCCAAACAATTAAAAAGTGTAATTAAGGTTGTACTAACTTTTTTAAATGTATTTTACAAAATACACAAGTTGGTCAGTGAAAACAGTTAAATAAAGTTTCAAAAGAATCAACAAATCACAGATTCTGGTTTTTACTGCATTAAAAATGTTCCAATTTTTCCAGAAATGCTGTTTGTATTTCTTCTGTCAATAATTTTTGCCCAATTTGTGCTTGCACATGCATAGACAGAGGTAAAGTGGGTGCTCACTGAAATGAATACCATAAAATGATTCCACTGCTTACTAACAGATGATTATAATGCTGTCCTCACAGAAGACTCCTACAGTCACACATTCTGATGATCACTACATTTACATATGGATTATAGTGTGAACGTTAATTCATATGTATTAATCATTATTGGCCCAAAAATTACATCTCCGTGCATCTGTGGCTTCTCATTCATTCATTCATGACATAAGGACATCATTGAAGCTTCTGGTCATGATGAGCAAATTAGTCAAATCAGTCAAACTGACTTCCAGTAAAGGTGAAGAAACTTATTTCTAGAGATGAAATATAAATAGAGCCTCTTATCTGTAAACGTACAATATGTGATTATAAAACAATAAAGCTGTGAGCTGCTTCCTGGCGAACACCTAATGGAACAACTTTAAATATGTGTACTGAATTTTACCTTACAGATGGAACGAACAAAGTGACTGTAACAGTGCTTCTCAAGCTAGAGGGAAACTAGGGGGTCCCCCTAGCTTGTCTTTAGATTAAAGACATGGTTCAGGTACTTTGACTAAACATGCTGCCTGGAGAAACAAGCCTTTCAGAAACCTAATCTGCAAAAGTAAGGTCCTAATCAGCAGGTTTATCTAAGAGTAAAGATAAGTGTTGTTGTGAGCACAGACAGGTCATAAAAATATGAAGCTGTGCCAAAGCCTGAGCCTTTGATTAAGTATCAGGCTTCAGCAGTGCTGATAAAAGGTCAAAGGTCCAGGGACACTGGATTAATAAATCTGATCTGACATCTGATTAAAAATGTTTTGTCAGCAAGAAAGGTATTCAGCTAATAAAACTGCAGAGCAGTCAGCAAGTCTTATACAAAAGTGTCTATATTCATCTAACCTTTTTCTAAATCATATTTCTATATTTTAATATTTTACATTTATTTTGTTTTTCAAAGTTTCATATTTTTCCAATTTACATTTGTTTCCATTATAATATAAGTTAAAGACCATTAACAGACATTAGGCAAGCATGTTTTTACCTGGAAAATAGTCCACACCTAAGTGTAATTTGTGCCAGTAAATGGCAAGTTTTGGAGCACACACATAACAGGCCTGAACACAGTACTGATCACAGTACACAGAACCTAACCAAAACGCCAGATGACAGGATCAGCATGACGTCTTATAGTGGATGGTTCTGCTGGTGGATTTTGTCACTCCACATGGCCATAAACTGAATAGTTTGGCACGAAAAGGGTTATTTCAGCGACAGCCAAGGCATGCTTAGTCAAGGTTCTGTGGTTTTTTGCATGTCACTGAAATAACCCTGAAAAAACCAGAGCCTTGACTAAGCATGCCTTGACTAAGCCTGGTGTTACTAACAGGTTGGTGTTACTATAGGAACCGACCTGCTATTAGCAAAGTTGTTTTTCTGAGGCAAACACGTGAGTTATCTTGTTAACATGCCACTAAGTGATTCAAACAAAATTCTTGATTAACTTCTACAGACAAGATGCCGTAAAGTTTCAATCCCAGCATTAACTTAACAGCATGCAACTTGATTAAAATGTCTTTCCTGTTGGACTGCTAAAAACTGTTGCACTGAAGTACATAAAGATAGCAGTTGTTTTAGTAGAGTATCAAGACAGATACAGAAGGGCCTAAATACTTAATTGACAATTCTGGAATCAGACCCACTCACTGGTGAGCACAGTCCTGCGCTTGCACTGCTCGTCCACCCCACCATGCCGTTTGCCAGACACAGTGAAAGGCGTCTCAAAAACAAAGCGCCGAATGTTGTGGCTCCTCTCAAAGTCTGTGCGTCTCTCCTCCAGCTCTTTCTCTTCCAAGTAAGGAGTCACATGAGTCACTTGGATATAGGCAAACTTAGCCTCCAGGTCCTTAGGGTTAACCTAGGCAGAAAAAAGATACAATCAAGCCATCTATGTATCTGGATGGATGAAAAATTTTTCATGTTCAAAGGCACATAACATGCTTCACAGGTAATTATAGAAAATGGTCATACTGAACATTTGGTGTAAAAGGTGCTTATATGTGTCCTGTGGGAAAAGATAACCTACCTATCTACCCAACCTAACTAAGATTGTGTGCTATGGTATAGGAGGGTGTACTCTTGATGTGCATGCCCTCACCCTTCCAGAGTCTTGGATCATTTTGACATTCTCCTGGCCAAACTTGTCAGAGTACAGTTTGAGTAGGCGTTGGGAGATCTCGGACAGAGGAGTAAATTTGGGCTCCTTATAGATGTACTCCTTTCCATCTTCATCCTCAAAGAAACCCTAAACACAACCAGTTCACACAGTCAAACAATGTGAGTCTGTGATATGTCCAAAAACACACATGCAAATGGTAAAGGCTGAGTTTATTAAGGTTATGCGCAATCCATGTCCACAAATACGTTCATAGTACGTTATAGTAATTGTTGCAGCATTTGACAGACATTACAGACATTTCCCAGAAATCCATTTGACCAATGACTTTGGCACACATAAATCTGCATTTAGAGTGTGTTACTTGTTCAAATATTATACAAAATGTTTAAAATACACATATATAGGATACATAACACAAAATAATCTTATTTTATATGTATAAAAGCTCACAAAAACCTACATGTATGTAGCAAGCTTTTGTCACAGTTTCCCATCCAGGCCCTGCCCCTGCCCCTTTCCCCCTACCTCCACTTCCTTGTTGTTGGTCTCACTTGTGTATAATCTGTAACTCCTCCCTGTACTTATTGTTCCCAGCTGTTCCTTCTCCCCTGTCTATGCATATATCAGATTTTCTCTCTCTTTTCTCTTGTGTGTTCATTCTTTAGTGTTTTATTTATTGTTCTATGGTTTTCCATTAAAGACATTTTATGCCTTCATATTTTTTCTTTCTGAGTACTCCTGGTCAGCTTCTTTCTGCCTGTTGCTTGCCTTCTATTTTTAGATCAAAATAAAAATAGTAACATATGCATTCAACCATTTATGCCTGTTTAGATGTCAGATGTTACAACATTATAGCAGTTTAAATAGTTTTAGTATTATGACAAAATGTTTTTTTATTAGATCAAAAAAGATTTTACAATTATTTTCTTTTGCACGTTGCTACCAAGGAACGAATTTGTGGGGCATGAAAAATGCCATTTCATGAGTAACCACCATTCAACTAATGAAACAGCCAAAGGGAAATGCTTTAAAGCAGCTTTTTCAACTTCAGTGCTCAGCATTTCCCAACAAATGTTCTCATGTTCACATCAATGGAAAACACATCTAATTCATGGCTTGATGTCTTCCCAGGTTACCTTGACCTGGTGCTTCCTCATTGTTTTTAGTGTCTGCTTCTAAAGTTGTCAGTCAACAAGCTGTATTATAGCTTTCAGAAGCATTAACACTAGGGAGTGAAAAGAGCACTTAGCTGGCACTTAACTCCTACAACACAGACCCGCTCCCCCATCATCTGACAGCATCAGAGTGGTTCCACGGATCATAAACCCATTACTGACTTTGTAAGCCTTATAGCCAAAGCACATAGTGAAGGGCTCACTAAAGTGTTAGCATTTTTATCAGTGGTTACCACCAGTAAAGAAGTTTCCATTTCAAAGTGATAGCTGAGATGACAGGACAAATGAGAGCATAAGAAGCAGATGAAATGACATCTTAAATCTGTCTTATGTGTTTGATGATGAGTGAAAAGCACAGGCTCAAAGAGAAGATCTCTTCTCTTTGTAATGAAGCATGCTATAGATTTTGTGGCCCACGAGGAAAATCTGGGTTGAAAATGAGTTAGTAAGACACAGGGTTCAAACACACACACACACACACACACACACACACAATGCATTTTGCAACACCACTTACCGCAGCCTTAGGGAAGAAGAGAGAGCAGAGAAGATCTAATTAACCCAAACCCACACATTTACAGAGGAGAACACTCAGACACATTTTAAACCACACACAAGCCTTTAGCAGCCAACATGCAAGACAAAGGACCAGAACTATTCATATGAGCAATTCAGCTTCTCTGCATGTTGGGGCTAGTTAGGACACTATGCATGCTATTGCATTAATTAACTTTAGTTAAGAATGTACACATAAGAAAGTATACTGTTGTTTTGCTCAGATTACCCCATGACGAAGTATTATCTAATAAACACTCACATTTAACACCAGTTACTTTAATGTTAGACTTTGAAATGCCATACCTGACCAAAGAAGGCCACTCTAAAGAATGTGCCGAGCAGTCTTTTCCCAGAATGCATCACTTCCATGACCTTAGTGTAGGCCCGATGTAATGTGTCATACAAGTGGGCCAGTTTCTACACATGAGCAAGATAAAGATGAGACATAACACAGTGTCTAATTTGGCAGTTTATTTGTGGCAAAAAAGAAAAACATACTACCTGAATGTACCAGAGTGGCACACGGACAAATGTGTATATGTGTTTACCTCAAAGTCTCTTCGTTGTTCATAGATAGGGATAATGAGTCTGTAAACATCAGAGATGAGCTCATAACGTTCAGCCTTCCATAAACCACCAGCACACTCCTCCAACAACTCCATCAGTACCTCCTAAAAACATATACATTAAATACATACACAAAAAAACTCATCCAAATACACCCATCAGCATCCTGCCTGCAAAATAAATAATACAACAATAATAATTATAATCACCTACATATAACAAAAAAACAGGCACAATTACAATATTCAAAGCACAAATTCAGAAGAAATGTGCACATCTTGTTACAGAACTGTTCCACAGCCTCAACATCCATTGGCACAGAGTTTCTGTGTCAAAGGTCATATGATTTAATGCTTAGTGTTAATGGCAGCTTCTCCAAAGCTTTTACTGCAGCTGCACAGGTCATTTGGGTGAGCCCAGTGAGCTGGTTGTGGTAAATGAGCTCATATACATGAAAGTTAGATGGAAGCAATAACCTCAGGTCATGTGACATTGTACAGGCCATTAGACATGTGATGACTTGGAAGTGCTAGATAGATGTAAAAAAACTGACAGTTCTCTCTTAATGTATTTCCTGTCTGGGAGCATACTGTATGTTAAAACACTGTATCCACATAACAACGTTTGATTCTTTATGGTAAATTATTTATACTTTATTTGTACAAAACAATTATGAGTCTAATATTTTTTAAAGAAATAAAAACTGGGAGGGCTAATTTATTACTGAGATAAGATAAAGCTCAAGGCTACCTGCAACATTATCTATGGAGAATAAACCTCCAATCTCCTGCCTCTGCATTTCGTCTTCACTGACGCACATGTTTAAGAGTCATTGACACTCATTGTGATAAGATAAGGATCCTCAGAGAACATTCCCTTTAATAAGATTATAATTATTCATCCTTTTGTGGGGTCAGTTATATTTTGGTGGGGTCAATAAAAGGCTAAACGAGAGATTTATTGTGAGTGGCAGTAGCTCCAATGTGCAGATGAAGAGGTCATGGGTGGGGCTAACCTCATTAAAGTGCACGTCCTGCATTCCCACATCTTCCATCATGGCTGCCTCCTCGTCGATGTTGGGAGTGATGACACGGAACGCAGAGCAGCCCTGCCGAAACATTCCTGTGATGGAGATGACACATAAGCGGTGATGAGAGTAGGATCTAAAGCTGATGTGTCCTACAGTAGAAGTTATAACTTACATCAGTACAGAAGAGTACTTTCATGGATTCATATTTAGGAAGCAAACTGAAGTACTAGATATACGAACATGTAAACATGCCTTTCAGATTATCAGGGTTAACAGGGTAAAACCTCATCAGGTTATAATATAGTATACTATATGTATGGCATCTAACATATGTGATCTCACAAATTCCCTTTCCACCAATGCAAACGTGGTGCTAGTAGTTCTCTGCTGCTAGTGCCAGGTCACAATTCATTCAACTTGCAAAGCTTCTAACAAAGTCTGACTCTGACACCAGTGATTCTGGTCAAGAGATAATTCTTTGAGTGGTGAAGAACCATCATTATTCTGCCATTATAGGATTATTCCTTCTGTCTGAACACATCATATGAATGTGCTCAAAAAATTTCAGAACATTTCCTCAACTTCATGGAAACAAAGAAGCCATCATATGTTTAATGAACTAGCACATGAGTTATTCAAGAGCCCAGTTGTAAAACAATCATGCTATGTAATGTGTCTGTGAGCATGTGTGCACGAGTGTGTATTATCTCTGCTATCAGATGTGTTAAAAGAACGTGTTATCAGAGGAATTTATTGAACTCCATATTGTTTTATGGTAACAAACTTTGTACACGTTTTTGAGCATATTAGAGCATATATATGTGTGTGTGTGTGTGTGTGTGTGTGTGTACAGCACCCTCTTGTGGTCCCCTGGGGCATAGGATACTTACCTTTTCTCTTCAAATATTCTGCCACCAGGGCTGCTACATGCACATAGCACATTGCCGCCTGTGTACAAAACAGTGAATATTTAAGAATTATACCACAATATTATTTTCCATACATTTCTCAGTCAACCATAAAAACCTGAAATTTGTATCCAAAACAACCTGTGAATAAAGACGGTCTAAACCAAAGTCAAATCCAGGTAAATAACTCATAATTATAGTGCCTCTTAAATTTTCTAGCTACAAAAGCAGAGAGTAAAAAAAAATAAAGCTCAATTTCCACATTAACAAATAACAACAAATTAACAAATACATCAATTACCAACATCCCAAAAGATTTTAATCTTTATTAATAATATGTTGGCTTTGTTTTGATTTTTGCTTACAATACTGTACGTCAGATTAAAATCTGTAGTGTATACCGTAAGAAGAAAAAAAATTGAAGTGGGACAAAATAAGGGCAAAAACAGTTGGAAAAAAAACAAGAAAAGGAAAATGTGAAATCTAAACTCAAGTCCAAACTCAACCAACATCTGAGAAATTAATTTAGAACACAACCAAAACCAACATGAACAGTCTGATTTTCCAAACTCTACGGTCAGCCCATAACACAATCAGTCCAATATAAAGTGGATCTTTATGAATCCTGTGCTCATATATGTGTCCACCCACCCAGGTGTCAATATACATTAGTGTAACAACACTTAAATGTTAATGGCTTGATCATTAAAACCCATATGTAAGACCGCTGTATTGTCCATGCTGACCTCAGACAGGTCTCCATTCTTGACATGGATTTTAGCCATGCTGTCTAGCCAGGTCTTGCGCAGTTCAGGTGTGCTGGTGTAGGACTTGGCCAGGCTGTATTGTAGATCCACCAGCATCTCCGGGTCCTTCTCGTGTTCCTTCATCTGCTCTGTGGCCATGAGCACTGTCCGGATCCTCTTGGTCAAGTCCTTCACATCTGAGGGGAATGCAGTGTGCTAAGAGGGGGAAAATGAAAATTTGTTACACCAATTGTTCAAATTTCCTGTATAAATTAATCCACAGTGTATGTGAGGTGTTTAATGTCTTCATAGAGTAATGCACAAAATGCTGAAGAGAATTTATTGTCATTATTAGATAAATTCATTCATGGTAGTCCATGCAAGGATTACTAGAATGATCATATTGGTATGATTGCATACAAGGAATCCGAGCATTTATGAAGCCTTTTAGAGGAGATTTCAAAATATCAAGATATATACTGTGTATTGTGGTATAGCATAAAAATATATTTATATTACCTATAGGCCATAATTGCCCAGTTGGGTTATGAACAAGCTCAAACCACATGTGTAGGTTTACTCGTAATTTGGAATAAAAAATGAAATGAGCAAATTTCCCAGGTTATCAAAAAATCAGAGTTGGTATGATTCTTTACATTGCAACATTTTGCATTTAACCACTTTGTATTACTGACATCAACAACTCTAGCAAAGTTCTATTCTAAACAGTTGGAATTTCAACAACTGGCACTTACCTTCACGGTCTTGTCGCTGTTGGCACAGTTGTTGATGATGGACAAGGACTGCTGAAACCGTGTACCTCCAATCCCAATGACATCAGCTATTAGCTGACTAACTGCTATTACCACCTAAAGAAAAATAAAATATTATAATATACTAGATAATATTACTGCTGTATACATTACCAAGCAGTTCTTTGACCATACGAATTACTTTCAAAATATATGTAAGCCATTGTAATGTAAAGCCCTCAGGTAAAACCAGATTATGACTTTTAAACTTTCTGAGGCCTGTATTTGCCACACATTTCACTTCCTTATATTCAAAACTACATACGTCTGTAAAAGTCTCAAATTTATTGAATGAATAACAATCCTAGAGCTTAAGGGTTGACTTCAGTGTTCAGTGTCTTTGCGTCTCTTGCCTGTAGATGAGTGCGGACGAAGGACTTTCTGCCAGTGTAGTCGAAATTACTCTTCATGAGAAAGTAGAGCAGGTGAGCTGCATCACTGCGGATGGAGCTCAGTTTAGAATTACAGCACTTCAGGATCTCGTAACACAGGCAGGCGCACATATCTGCCCGGCCGTCAAAAAATGTACATGGAAACTGGAGAGGGGGAAAGAATCAGATAATATATTATTCATAAATGAACAGCATGAAAAGCTCACATTCTTTCATTAGCCAATGATATGTGTGAAAACCACATTATTAAGAACAGAAGAACAGTTGTTCATCAGTATTTTTCTGTGACTAAAATATTCAGCAATTGTGCAATCTTTAAAACAAAAGGTGTAGTTGTAGTTTAAGATTTATTTTATTAAAGATTAAATCAAGCTGAATTGTACTGTATTGTATTAGCATTAAGATGATTTGTTACCTTGTATATGAATGTGCGTAATGAGGTGAAGACATGCTTCAGTGCTGTTTCTGATTGAGGGATCTGCAAAAAGCACAGGTGCACCTGGAACACTTTCTTCATCAGTGGATTGTGGCCCAAATC
Organism: Arnoldichthys spilopterus; assembly: GCA_037974385.1. Lineage (NCBI taxonomy): Eukaryota > Metazoa > Chordata > Actinopteri > Characiformes > Lepidarchidae > Arnoldichthys > Arnoldichthys spilopterus. Next base: position 4,105,979 of record JBBPDA010000105.1, read on the forward strand.
AGCACACAGCTGGGTCTACAAAGCAGAGAGACTAGGTTGTCATATGTTCATTAACATGATAGATTTGTTCTAAATGAATAGCTACGATGTAACTGGCATTAAATGTAAATACATTTCAAAGCAATGTGTAAAAGTATGAGCTCATTCAGAGTTTTAACATAAAAAAGTGTGAGTCTACCTTTAACTGCTGGAGCTTGAACAAGACTTCACTAAAAGATTTTTTAGAGAGACTTGTTTTGCATAGCAGATCTATTCCTTTAATTATTGCAGCATGAGACTTTTACCTTAGATTATTTATTTAATATCTTTAACGTCAAGTAAGCCTGTACTTTGAACTAGTGTGGGACTACTACCTTAATTTCAGCATTCTGTGCATAGCTATACCTTAAAGCCCATGATGAAGATACTGAGGGTGTCCAGCACAGTCAGACAGACTTCAGTGGAAATGTTGGCCTCTAACAGACATGCATCACTATCACCATAGCCGGATGCTGGAAGAAGAAAAAATGGCAGAACGCTTTGAGACTAACTCAAGTAAACTCTCACTATGCTGCAATGTCAGCATGACAGCCCAATTTTTAACCAGATTTAATTCAAGTCTTCAGCCTAATTGTAGACTTTAAGTCTTGGTGTTGGATAAAAGCATCAGCTGAATGAAAAAAATGTAATGTAATGTAAAGGTGAATACTGATAATGTAGAGAGAATCAAACATGTATATTACAGTAGTGTAGTGTTGGGTACACATTGCTAAAAAGCTTACCATTATCTAATGAGATCCTCAGAACATTTGTAATCTTTTAGTAACTGGAAACACACATGTACACAATGACTTAAATGATTGTCAAGACTTGTAAACCTCTTGAATTCAGGGCCCATAAGATATCTTTTCTACCTGTTCACAAGTGAAAATCATACCGCCGTAAGCAGTGACATAAAAGTATGGTCCTTATCTTCACTAAACACTAATGATGAGAATTATACAGGCAAATGAGATGGAATATGCAAGGCTGTGGATATGCACATGTGCATGTACATGTTTATGACTCAGGACTCTCTCTTACTGTGGTTAAAAGTGTGCGCATTCTCCATGCTGCCAAGCTGGTGTAAACGAGTGTGCAGGATGCTCGTTCTGTTACGAGACACAGGAAGAGTTAACGACTTCCTGTCTGGAACCAGAAATCCTATTGCTTCTTGACTCCTGTGAAGAAGAAGAGCCATGTTAATAGGAGTCTAATGCCAGCCACGTTCATTAAAAGATCAAATCATATTTAGTCACTACTTGATAATGATACTGTGTGTCACAACGCTACCTATTATGGCTTGACCAGTATAAACATTTTGGAACTGGCATAAGAACTAAAATTCACATAATGGATAATATTTGCTGGTAAAATCCATTAATCATTAGTCAAAATGTTTTACTGACTGATTTTATTGTCACTTGTCAGTTGAACACGACCAAATATAAACAAGTGTCCATTCTCAGCTGTCACATTTCGTAAACACAAATAAACAGCATATATGAAAATTTAAAAGACTCAATGTATTCTTATGACTCTTACGATGTACACTTTTCTCCCTTATTTCCATGTATATTGAATATTGTATATGCAATATATCAATATTAGCGTAGAAGTTTTAGTAGAAGTTTTATTGGCTTATTTTCATTAGCTCTGTTTCATAACTGGCTTATTATTATATTATTTTACTTATTATAGTGTTATTAATGTTAAACATTACATGTCTATGCCATTTAGTTGACCCTGCTACTTGCATTGCTTTGCATTATGTGCTTGAAAGATATTAATAGATTTATTGCCAAAATAATACTGTACACTTTTCTCCCTTATTTCCATGTATATTGAATAGTGTATATGTAATATATCAATATTAGCGTAAAAGTTTTAGTAGAAGTTTTATTGGCTTATTTTCATTTGCTCTTTTTCATAACTGGCTTATTATGATATTATTTTACTTATTATAGTGTTATTAATGTTAAACATTACATTTCTATGCCTTTTACTTGGCCCTGCTACTTGCATTGCTTTGCATTATGTGCTTGAAAGATATTAATGGATTTATTGCCAAAATAATACTGCGCAGTAAAAGTGAAATAAGTGTTTGTGAATAAACATTCAGAAAGTAAGAAGTAATAATATCTTGCACAGAGGTACAAACATAGTCATGCAGTATATGAAGACATCCACTGTTCCACTGCAACAAGTATTTTAGGTCTTATCATGGCCAGTGTGGTTATTATGACAAAACAAGCAAAGAATATGGAAAAGCTGACAAATCAAAGATGAATCACAGCCATCACAGAAAGTCAACATAAATTGATGCTCATCCACAAAAATAAATGAAAAGTGAGTAAGCACAGGCCCTTCTCAAAGCACAAACACACAATGACGCATCTACACACCCCACATGCACTCAAATGCACCCACACACATAGCATCTGCTGCTGAGTCGTAAAAGAGTGAGTGTTAGATAGTTTAAGGTGAGTCAGCATGCCATTAGTATTCAGCCGCTTGCCAGCACACAGCTCTTACCCCGTGCAGGGAGGCCAAGACGCTAGCACTGACTAACTGCGCTCTCGCCAGTGTTTCAGCCAAAAACACACAACCACATAAAGAGGGACAGGGTGATTCAGAGCAAGGTATTACAGCAGGGGTTGCTCTCTGCTTCTGTCCCTGTTCTTCACAGGTTAAATAAATATGTTATGTAGATAAGTATATTCACAAGAGTACAAGCTTAGATGAAAAGCATCCTTACCTGGTAATAAACCTCTTCCCCATATACCTAAACTGATGAAGACACACTCTGAAGGACAGAAGACAGAATAGATGATGTAGCACCAGTTAGCACTCAAGTAAAAGGGGTTATTATAGCTCTATTGTGATTCCAGTCAGGGGTGGGTTTGTAGGTTGGATGTCCTTACTCAATCAGAGTGAAGAAGTCCATCAGCTCTGAGGGAGAGGCCTTGTTCCAGTATGTGAATAAAGCATCTGGAGGAAAGGGACAAGGTAATCAATCTATGAGGAATGGACAGACTACTACAGATACAGTCATATGCAGAAGTTTGCTTTGTTTAAGTGAAGAGAGCACACATCGGCACATTTTAACACACAATTATGTTTATTTGCTGAATATAGATGTTAGAAAAAATTAAACATAAAATGTAGTTCAATGTGGTCATATTTTGCAAGAGTGTGAGTGCAATAATTTGTAATAAGACCAAGGTTAAAACATTTCTCTTCCTTAAGTTTAACCTTCTTTCTCCATAAAGTTACTCTAATGGAAGTGTGTGTGGGTCCTTACCCTCAGACATGCTCTTGAGTACATGCAAAAAGCACATGAGCAGATTCTTTATTTCCTCTCTGTCCAGTTTGTCACAGCGTAGAATAGAGCTCCCAAGAGCAGATGCAGATTGAGTCTGTCAAACCACACACACACACACACACACACACACACACGTACACAGAGTCAATATTGGCAGAAGGCACACCAGAAAGCGCCCAGCACATAACTGAAGTTTCGGAGGCACTACACAAAAATCGAAGACCACAACTATTCTGCTTCAGCATCTCTACCCCAGCTGACTTAAAGGACAGTCGCCCTGAAAAAGTCTCTCACACACACCACACAGGGGAAAGGAAACACACCCAGTCCGCCAGCATAAATACTACTTGACAAAACCCTGTATGATACAGAGCAGAAAACACACACATGCACACAGTAGGTGGTAGGTGACACTCAGTAGAGATCTACTTGTATGGGTTTAGCAGTGATGTGTGTGTTGCTCTCAGGGAGACTGGGGCTTGACAAAAGTGAAAAATCCATGGTGACGCGTTTGGCTGCCCTGCTGACGGGGATGTAGTCCTGTGGCTCGGCGGGGAGGGGCAGCACAGTGAGGGTATGTCTACGAGTGAACCTCTCTCTCTGCTGATAGGTCAGAGTGCGGAAGGTATAAGGTAGGAGAGGAGGGACAAAGCGTAATTAGTAACATAAAAATACTAAACATTAAAAGGACTGAGGAAAAAATTAGATGAAGAGAAAGAATCTACATGAAGTCACAATTCTATTAGTTGACAGTCTTATATCTTCTTCTTTTCATTTCTGTTTGGTTATGATTAATATCTTCTTTCAATATGTTCTTAACATATTGTCCTTAGCATCATAAAAATACAATTTATGAATATTGCTATTATACATAAAAAAGAGGAAATTATATGAAGACTGGAAATGAGTTTGTGCTCAGTGGAGTGCAAGTTCTACCTTGTCTAAAGAGCTGCTCTTCTCACTGTTCTTCTCTGGAAGGCTGTTCCCTGAGTCTGTGCTGACCAGAGAGCCACGAGATTCAGCGTGGCGGACTGCATTGATGTTGGGCGTGGAGGTATGGGGGGAAGCTTCCGAGATAAGACAGGAGCACAAGATGCTAATTAAATGCATATAATCTACAGATCAGATTAGCTTAAACAGCCCCATTACTGAACTGCTATGAGATGGAGATTTTAAAAAGATGGGTATCACTTTAAACCCTAAGGCCAGTTTGGATTCTGACAGTAATAGTAAGTGTAAGGTTAATTACCAAATAATGAACCCAGGATTCAAGTTATTTTAACAGGCAGGGAATGATTTGCAGATCTCAAACCCATATTTTATTTACTGTAGAGCATAGAAAGTCAGCAACACATCTCAAAAAGCTGGGAAAGGGACAACCACTGTGTAGCATCCCCTCTTCTTTTAACAATCGTCTGTAAACATCTGGAAAAAAAGGAGACCAGTTGCTGGACTTTTGGTAGAGGAATGTTGTCCCATTCTTGTTTGATACAGGATTCAAACTGCTTAACATTCCTGGGTTGTCTTTGTCTTAGTTTTCATTTCACGATGCAGCAAATGTTTTCAACTGGTGAAAGGTCTGGACTGCAGGTAGGCCAATTAACCAGGTGGAGTCTTCTTGTAGTAGATGTTTTTTTTTATGCAGTTTAGCATTGTCTTGCTGGATTTTGAAAGGCCTCCCCTGTTGTCTGGATGGGCTCATATGGTGCTCTAAAAACTGTATATACCTTTCAGCATTGATGGAGCCTTTCCAGGTGTGCAAGCTCTTGATTCCATAGGCACTAATGCCATCTCCATACCACCAGAGATGCAGGTTTTTGAACTGAGCACTTACAACAAGCTTAATGGTCGCTTTTCTCTTAATCCTAGAGGAAGCATCCACGTTTCCCAAACCTGCAACCTGCATGGATTGAATGGCACAGTGAACTGTGTTCACAGTCATTGATTTCTGGAGGTTTTTCAGTACCCATGCAGTGATTTTCATGACAGAATCTAGTCTGTTTTCAATGCAGTGCTGTCTGAGGGCCCAAACATCATGGGCATCCTGTACTGATTTTTGGCCTTGTCCCTTCTACACAGAGAACTCTCAGGATTCTCTGAATATTTTGATGATATTATGTACTGATACAGATGATATCATAACCTAATTAGTTAGTTCTTCCAGCTGTTTTAGGCACCACTTACTTTTCCAGCTTTTTGTTGCCCCATTCCAACTTTGTTTGAGACATGTTGCTGCCATCAAATTAAAAAATCATAATATTTTTAATGTATTGATAATATGTTTCACTTTCAACAAATGTTATATATTTTTCTCTGTTACACTAAGAATAAAATATTGGTTAATGAGATTTGCAAATCATTGCATTCTATTTTTATTTTACACAAAGTTCCAACTGTTCTGGAACTGGGGTTATATTATACACAATAATTATAACCCATCATATTTCACTTGGCTGAATAATACAGTAAATATCCACATAATAAACACCAAAAAAGTCCTAAACATTTACAACCTTTTATCCACAATGACTAAATACAATGAAAGGGTAAATAATTCTACAATGACAGGAATAAAAAATATTACTAGCTAGCTAGCATCATTTTTGACAGACCAATTTATACCTAAATTTGTTGAATTTTTGCAAATGATCACAATATTTGTCTTAACAATAACATTGCATTTGTTTAAATCTCTATACTGTAAAGTTTAAAGGCCACGGGTTGAAAATCTTTGTTCTAAATAAATTGTATGCAGCAGTTGTGCAAATAGCTATTTGTGGCTTTCCTTTTCCTCTGTGCTGTGAACACACACTTACCTGTCCCAGAGATAACTCCAAACACATCTTTATGCAGACTGCTGTCAAGGCTTCCAGCAGGCTTATGTGGGGTTGCTGTGGTGATGCTGGAGACAGGTTCTTCTTTCCCATTCTATAAGGAGAACCAAACACAGAGTCAGAACAGGAGGCACTGTGACTTTAGTGAGTTGTTTGGGGGTATTTAAAGAGTGGGATAGAAAGAGTTCTGTTCATGTGAATCTGGGACTCTTAATTTACATCTCAGTACAGCATGAATCTATATTTATGAATTTATGTGTTTACTTATTCCTTCACATATTCACCTGACTGTTGGATGCCTCTCGCACATTGAGTCTATGTGCATTCTCCTGAAGTAGTCCAAACAAGGGCAAGTAGAGGGTCGCTAACCTAGCCTGCTGACTCTGAAACACAAGCCACAATGGTTAGGTAATAACCCATGCATCTGCATCTGACAATTTTTGTACTTTCCTATGCAAACAAAAATGCACTTTAACTGAAGTATCAACACAATGATTGTTGTCCATAGTGTTTGTTTTCAGTCACAACTCCTGTCCCCATTATGTTCATTGTATTGGCTGGGTGGTAAATCAATCAGAAGTCTATTTTGATAAGTTATGTTACAGCACTGCTACATATAACACTGTTCATTTATAATAAAAATTCAGGATAGTCCTGTAACGATGCCTAACCTTCGAGGCATAACGGTCATCAAATGTGTGTTTAATCATCAGGCTTTTGAGCACATGGATCGCTATCTGCCGGACCTCTCCAAACTCCTGCAGGGCTCCGCCCACCTCACGCAACAGGAGCCCAACCAGGAAGTGATTCCTGCAGAAGTCATCGGTCAGGGAGTAGTCAAGCTGTAAGTCTACCGGTAACAGAAAAGAGCTAATTACACATTGCAGACATACTAAGATCAAATCATTAAAACAATCTGACTTATCCATATTGTTGGGGAAAAGATATTTGATGGACAAAAAAAGCAGCAATGTCACATTAACACTCCTGCTTGGAATCATTTGCCATACTTATAATTTATTATTTTGTATACAGTAATAACTTACACAATGTGAATTAAAACCTTACTATTTACCAAGTTTTTTTCATTATTATGATTTAGTGTTGGTAGGATTCTTTGACAATGTGAATAAAATATTATTATAATTGATA
>JBBPDA010000105.1:4113407-4129093 GCA_037974385.1 Arnoldichthys spilopterus
CAAGCACCACAACGAAATGTGACCTCTGCATTTAACCCATCACACGTGGAGCAGCAGGCAGCTACCAACAGCGCCCGTGGAGCAGTGTAGGGGGAAGGTACCTTGCTCAAGGGAACTTCAGTAGTGTCCAGGCCGGGACTCGAACCTGCGACCTTCTGCCACCACTGCCCTATACAATAATAAATATCATTTATATTCTAAATATTCACACACATTAACAGTCTGTTAGAACAGGAGTTTTGATGTTTTACTTTGAAATGTTGAAGTGAAGTGTATAAAGACGATTGTAAACCAAATAAACTATGTTTTTAGGTCGAAGATTTAGGAAAACTCCTTGCCTGAACTCAACATAGTGACGTTAATGTAAGATTCAGGGTGGGAGACTGTTGCTGTCATTCATCATGATGAGTCATGTTATTGCATGAATGTATGAATGGATGGATGGTCCCTGTTGGCCCATTTTGGGATATGGGTGGGGGTGTTAAGGCTACAGCTCTGTCTGCAGGCCTGCATACCTTTGTGTTACAGAATGTAAGGTCATGCTGAGGGTGCAGGCCAAACACTTTGTAAATAGCAGCTCTAAGTCAGGGTTAACAGCTGTGAGTAGGTTGGTCTTGACCTCCTGACCGGTGAGGTTGAGGATGTATGGACGGCTTTAGTTTTAGTGTCGTCAGCAAGATTTAATGTGGCTCAGTGTTTCATACATTCTCACTCTCTACGCCTTTATGGCATCCTGGTGCACTGTAGTGGCCGTTCAGGCTATTCAGTTCCGAATGTCAGCTGTGTTCTTCCAGAGTGGTGTGGCGTTAATCTGATTTCAGTGGATCTTCTATATCTAATAATGGATAATGTCTACAGATATGGCATCTACGTGGGTATTTTCTTCAGCTTATGCAGCTTGTGCACCAATACACCCAGATCCTGTTTACACCTGGTCATTTCTGGCAAGTTTCTGGATCGTAACCTTTGGATAAATTTGACCACATGTATTTACACTTGGCACTTAAGTGCCTTTCTGACTAGTAGGGATATAACTGTACCCAGGAGCCATATGCTTAAGGTTTCTTTATGTTTATTTGTGCACTGTCCTTGTCCGATCCACCACTTGTTCTCTGTTGCAATGGGAAACTTGGAAGGCAGTTGGGTCTACAAGCTTCTGCGTGACGCATGTGCTCGCCATAGTGTTACTGACCAATGCCAGGCGACTTTAGCCGAACATTGCATGGCGTAATTGCAGACTTGCTAATTTAATTCATGTTTTAATTTTAATTGAATCATCCTCTTTTTAATCCCCATGGGGAAATCATTCTCTCCAGTTTTACCCATCTGAAGCAGTCCGCACATACACACACCCAGAGCAGGGGGCAGTCACAGTGCCCAAGGAGCAGTTGAGGGTTAGGTCCCTTGCTCAAGGGCATGAGTGTTCCTTCTGGCTCAGGGAATCAAACCAGGAGCCCTACGGTCACGCTTCTCTAACCTCTAGGCCGTGGCTTCTCCGAAAGGTAAGGCTCACTTGCCGTGAGATTCGAACGTTGGCCTCATAGGTGAGAGTCTGCCACACTACTGCTGCCCTGTGAGTGACACGACGTCCAGCTTGAGGCTTAAGGTGGAACTTGCGCTTGTGGAATTTGGTTCCATCTTTTGTTCATCAGTCTTTACACATTGTCTACCAACTTCCCTCCATACAACTGCATGCATTAAACTGTAACATCCCTAATGTTAGACTAGTCGTACTGAAGTCTGATTACTGTAATATGCAAATCAGCTCATATACAACAACCAGTTGCCCTCATTGCTCCTGATTTTTGCTTCTTTTTAATAGAAAAGCACAATTTTACGCAACACTGTTCATTTCCTTACACCTGCAATTAATATCTGCAGCGGCTGTTCGGAATAATTAGCCTCCTTTGTCATTGCCACATGAGCCATGTGCTTAAAACAACCTAATGCTGGTTTTGATGGAGATCGTAGCGGTGGACTCGGCCAAAGACCATACGTGCAGGCCATAAAGATTCTAGTACCTACTGAAATGTTTCATGCTTTGTCTGCAATAACCAAGGTACACTCATGTCTTGGAGGCAGTCAGAGGTGTAATTGATTGGAAGTAATAAAAACTCCATCTGCAAGATATTAGACAAGGCAGGACTAATAGGTTGGGCAGTTCTTGTACTGAACAAATGAATAGACAGTGTGTGTGTGTAAATAATAGATGGTCAACAGCTGATTTATTCATTACGGTCACCGATGGCAGCCATCTGTTAGTCCCCAATCAGTGTGTGTGCGCATGTCTGTGTGTATTTAGATAGAGTTCCCCCTCCATCCAGCTGTATTTAGGCCTTAGTCATTACTACACATTTTTTTTTGTTCCTGCCCTCTAAGTGTAATATTCCAACTGCTTATGTCTAAATCCTGTGTAAAAGCGGTTCTATTCATCACAAACTTTGATTTTATGACCCACAAATTTTTCATATCTATAGTGAGAAAACAGGCGAATTCTCTTTTTCGAAAAATTCTCGAAAGTTCTCGAAAATGTTCTACAGTTCTGTAAACGAAGACAGTTCTCATGGTTCCAGAATATTCTGGAAGTCTACTTAGTATTTAAAGTGAACGGAGACTGTTTTTGATAACAGATACATTTCAAAAAGTCATTGTCCTGAGCACAGAAGCAACGTTTTTTTGTACAACAACAGCGTTTTCCATTGATTTTAGGCTTTGTACCCAGGAACAAAAAAAAAACGAATTTTATTAATTGTGCACCAGCAACTTGGTAAAAAAAATCTTAAAAGTGAATAAGAGATACAGTTCATAGGCCCTTGAACACAAACTGAATAACAGAACCGAGTTGAATAGATCAGCCTCATTGATCAGCCCATTGTTACTGATGCCCTATCCAGCTGTTTGAGCCGGTGTTGGACCGATAACAGTACTAGATCGATGCATTCTTAGTACTTAGTTGCCACTACAATCCCACAGCTGATGACAATGACAGGAATTTTTAAACATAGCCTCCCTCAGCTCAGGCTAAGCTGCAGAAACCACTGCGGCACACAGCAAACTTCTCATGGTAACAGATATTCTGTTCTTTATTTCCTTATTTTACCTCCGTGCACAAATGAAAGATGACACTATACTGTGACTATAACTCCTTCCAAACATTACATTTGTTCTTTTAATCATCAAGGATTAGGCTTTAACATGCACGGTCACTGTGCAGAGACGTAAACTGCTTTTCCCGAGAGCTGAAGCCGATTTGTTCAGCTGGCGCAACCTGATGCTGTTGCCTGAGGATGTACTGACCACTTTTATAGGCATGATGGAGCTTTTGCAACCAACATAGCTCAACCACTTCCTGTTTACAACCATCTCATCTTGACTTGCACCACCTTGTGGGCTTCAGAAGTAGTATAATCTAAGTAGTGCTGGTGTATTCCTACCTTCATTGCTTATTTTCTTTTTGTGTTGTTTTGTCTCAGTAAAACACATTGAATGACCTGTGTATGATAATGTGCTATGATAACGTGCTATGTAAATTAATTTGCCTTGATTGCTTGTTTGTGCCAAAATAAAAGTATATTAAATACATTAAAACATCAGAAGTAATTTTAAAGACAATATTGGTAATTGGCAGTGCTGTATTGGTATAATATTGTGCCAAAAAATATCACAATACTACACCGTCTCCTTTTCTTGTTTTTCCAGCTGTAATAGAGGATGTGTACTTATTTATGTGTAGAACGTCAGCGAAGGAAGATGAGGGGTGTCCAAAATGCGATTGTATAATATAATTATAGATATAATTATGATGTGGTGACTTTTCTGATGGGAACAGTGTTTTTGCCTGATTGTTTTTCTCAATAGTGGAGGTTGGAGGCTTCTTAATGCAGGGTGGACAGGAGAGCAAACAGGCGGGGACAGATTTCTACTTCCTGTATTTTTTATTTCAAATGAAAAGCCCTAAACTCATTTTGACGTGACAACGCGCACACAGAAATGTTACCAGTGTGGAAAAAACCCTGCATACCGAAAATTCACCAAATCAACAAAGATTATAATTCCGTATTTGAAAATTAGCTTTTTTTCTGATAGCTTTCCACTTTTCTAATTATTAATTTGAAATAAGGGAAGTGGCACAGTATTTGTTTATTACCATTAATTTAGTTTTTATATTATTGAAAACAATTTTGCTAATCATTTCTTATTGTAATTCACTAAGAATATAAACAGAACACCTCACAAAGTTTAAAATAAAAGACTCTAAAGCAGAGGCACATAAATACACTGGTAAGACATTTAACTGCAAGACACCAGACATAACACTTTCCATGATTATCACATGTGCATTGAAGGGGCAAGACTCATGTTTCAACAACAAATGGGGAACACTGAACAAGAACAAACAATCTAATTCAAACTGGTAACTTTGGTGGAGATCAATTTGACATTAGGTAAATGAAATGAACCCCCAAATGACAAGACATGTTGAATTGTCATATGTGAACTGGGGCTAGTGTATTAATGACACAAAACTGCATAGTCCACAAATGCTGAACACAAAGGGAATACACAGCCACAACAACAGGCCAAGCAGTACAGCTCACCTACACATTTGGCATGAGTCTCCTTACTGCGTGAGAGAAAAGCTAGTACAGGCAGAAAAAGAAGTGTAAAGCTCAGAACACACAGACAGAGAGAGAAAGGAGAGAACAGGAAGAGATGTGGAAGCAACAGCCAGAACACAACAGTGGCTGAGAGGTGCAGGTGAACAAACAGGAGGAAATTGGCTTTTCGGGAAATCTAATTTGCCTCAGGAAATCTAATTAGTGTCAGTGAACAAAAAGACCTGTGATTTGTTGCAAATGTTCAATGACATTAGGCCTAAGTAACTGAAGACCTTAAGACTATATACCTTGAAAGCGCATTATCCTGCCTTTCCCAAAGGGCATGGGCAGGTTCAGAGGGACGTAGTGCTCGTGGTTACATGCCACCCTCAGAAACGCAAACTTAAACTCATACAGCGTCTGTAGGACAAAGAGGATGATAAGTTAAAGTATGCATTTACACATATGCACAAAAGTGTGGATCTTCAAATTCATTACATATCTGCAAAACAAACGCATGAACACAGCTCAGGAGGAGAATGGAGCACATCCCAACACATTTTAGCTTTATAAATGTCTAAAAAAAACAAACATACTTAAGAAGGATGAGTAGTTTTGATACAAGCAACCTACAACATCTATGTATCTGTAATATAATTACAAACTTAAATTTTGTTTATAGCATCTATTGTTTGTGAACAATTCAGCTGAAAGCAGAGTGAGTACAAATGTTTAAATGTACAACCTACCCCTTAATTTGTAATACTTAATATAAAAAGCTGATAACACAATTAATTTATAATAATTACATACTGTTTGACATAGAAAAGCTTTCTGACCTAAACAGATGAAACACGTGCCACACATAGTTGCACATACAAATTGGATTATTATTTGTAAACCTTAGCTAGTTAATTACTAACGCATAATCACTTCAGTACCTTGGGATCTCCAGGCACAAAGCAGTTGATGTAGTTGTTGATCTGTTTGAAAATGAATCCACGATCCATAAATGTGAAACAGCGCTGTATGACAGGAGACAGCATAAACAAACTAGATAAATCAATTGCTACTACATCTTAATGTGATCAAATGTTGATTACCTTTATTTTTCAAGGAGACAGCGTGACTGACCAAAGATGCTAAGATTCAAGAAGCCCTACCTAAAGTAACCAAAAGAATGAGCTCCAGTAGCCCAGCAGGGGAAGTCTGGGATGGGTCTCACCTTGATGAAGACAGCCAGGCTGTGGTTGGCATTGCGAGCGGCATCCAGATTGTCTTTGTATTTCTGAGTGATGTGTGGCATCAACATGTTTACCAGAGTCTCCACAGCATGGTGGAAGGACGCAGTAAATCGCTGGTTCCTGGATAGCTGGGTCAAAACATAGTCATGATTCCACAAGAGAAAACTGTAACAAACACATTCTTCAATAAAATAAATATCTAACACCAGTAACCATAAAAAGACAATGAAATGTACACTAATAAGATTAAAAACAGTTAAATAGTTTACATGAGCAGCTTCAAAGTAACCTCTCATTACAAATTCAGTTAGGTAATTCCAGCTAGGACACTGATTTGCATAACCAGTGCTAAAAAATTTATCTGATTAAATTTTACAGCGAAAATCCAAAGTAATTCAAGTTTACTTACTTTGACTTTTCCGCTTTGTATTAAATGCTGGGCCATGGACTTTACTAAGACCTCAAAGAAGTACCAGGAGTACTGAAAAACAACACTTCATCTGAATTAAAGCATCAACACAATACAAATGAAGCTCACATTTTTTATAATAAAAAAAAAACAATGCAGATATCAGATCATAATTTCTATCTATTTATCTATCTATAAACACACACACAAACACATACACAAATACAACCCCAATTCCAAAAAAAGACACAGTGTAAAATGTAAGTAAAACAGAATGCAGTGATCTCAAAAACCACTATTTTATTCAGAGTAGAATGTAATAAACATTACAAATGTTTAAAATGTGTAAATGTAACATTTAAAGAAAAAAATAAGGTCACTTTGATGGCACGTCTTAAAAAAGTTGTGACAGGGACATGTTTACCACTGTGTAGCATCCCCACTTCTTCTAAAAATGGTCCATAGACATCTAGAAACTGAGGAGACTAGTTGCTGGACTTTTGGGAGAGGAATATTCAGTATCCAGTATTGATTTCTGGCCTTGTACCTTGCGCACAGAGAATTCTCCAGATTCTTGGAATCTTTTGATACTATTATGTACTGTAGATCATGAGAGACTCTTTGCAATTTTACATATATGTATATTATTCTGAAATTGTTCTACAATTTGTATACAGTTTTAGCAGATTGATGATCTTCTGCTCATCTGTACTTCTGAGAGACTGTGCCTTTCTAAGATGCTCTTTTTATACCCAATCATGTTACTGAACTGTTGCTGATTAACATAATTAGTTGCTGTTCCAGATGTTTCCTTTTAGTACCACTTACTTTTCCAGCCTTTTTTGAGGGCAGCAGCTTTCTCTATGCAGCCCTGCCATACACACCAGTGTTATTCACTGTTTTTATTGTGGTGGACTCATGAGCATTAACAAATGTTAGAGAGGTTTTTATTGCTTAGAAGTGACCGTGGGTGACCATTTGTGACCTCACACACTATTAAATGTCTTGCTTTAAGAGCACTGTTCAGTGGTCAGACACTTCTGGAGAGGGCAATCATTTTTAATTACTCCATTTGTACTGACTGTGAGTTAGTCAAGCCCAAAGACTTTAGAGATAAAAATGTGGCAGTTAAATTTAGTCAGTTAAAAACCATTACAATAATAAAAGTACAGGTTGGCTTATGCAATAATGTATTATACACACTAATATAAGTGATATTAACAACAAAAAACATTTTTAATGTTCAAGGGCTAGTTGAATTTCAAAAGGGTCCACAATAGTCCATTCAAAAATGAATTCATATATATATTTCCTTGTGGACCCTTTGGAAATTCAACTAGCCGTTGAACATTAAAAATGTTTTTTCAGAATGTTGAGTTATTGTTCTCCAGAGAAACAATTCAGCCCTATACTTAATGTATGAATGATTTCTCTCAGCCCATTATCTTCATTGTTAACTGGGTGGCAGTTTCTGGCTATCCAAATAACCAAAGCAAACGTGCAAACCAAGAAAAGCATCCTTTTGACTACCAGTTTCTTCTGGTTTTGTTATCTTCACATGAATACCACATTCCAGCAGTGGAGAATGATGAGGCCCCAGCAGGGTGTTTCAGTAGAGTGTTTTGCTTTGAAATAATGTTAAAGACGAATCACTCCTGTGGTACTTTTTGCTGATATAATTCAGCATTCATTGTTTCATCAATGATAGCAAGTTGTCCTGGCCCAGATGCACATAAAACTCTATATATAAGAGTATAAACCACACAAATGGAGACAGAGAGAGAATGAGAGAGAGACTTATGTTCATTTTTTAGAGGAGTACCTTAAGGAGTTTGTTGCTGGTGAGAAAATCAGTGGAAGGCTTTAAGATGGCAGTCATGGCTTTGGCCAGCTCCTCGTGCACTGTCTTACTGTTAGTGGCTGAGTAGGGTTGAGTTTTAAACACATACTATACAGAAAAACAAACAGAAGTAGCAATGATACCAACAATCATCTACATGACGCGTTTGGTCAAACTACATTTCCTAATCTTCTGCAAGTGTGTCTGCTTTCTGATTTAAGAAATTTGAGAGATAAGAATGATCATATTACCTTCACATAAGATCTAAGGTAGTGTTCGAGACCCTCCTCATGACATTGGGCAACTATGTGGACCATGACTCTGTAAAAGATACAGAATAAAGAGTTTTTACTTTATAGTTATAGTTTATACTATTTTTCCCCTCATACTTTTTTGCACAATCTATGTGGTAACTGCTATTCCCCCACCTGGTGGTGTTAACTGCCACATCCTCATGACTGGTTGTAGTCAGAACACGCACAAGCTGGTTCAGAATAGTTGGTAGGAAGTTAATCATCACATGACCCTCCATGGCATGGAGACTCTAAGGAATCAAGGTTGGTATTTTGTCAGAAAGAATATGTCATACTTGTGCTGATGGCGCTGTGCTGTTGTGTGGTGGACAATTTGCCTGTGTCTAAAATCCTCTTGAAAACATATATAGTAAACAAATCAGCAGTAAAGAAACGGCCTTAAACAATTTTGTCTCTACTCATAGAGACAGAGTACAATGAGTCATCCTGAGGGAAAACCATAGCCTTCATGGGGAAAGACATTCCATTAGGCTGAAAAGGAGTGAATGGGAAATTACAGAACACTGTAGGGTGTGGCCTAAATGCACTCTGTCTCCACATGCTAACCTTTAGGTACTTGACCAGCTCTCCTTCAGCAGCTTGGGCGGATCCTGACTCCGTCTTCTGGTAATGATGGAAGAAATTATGAAGGTGCTGATCCTAAAAAAAATAATCGAATAACAACTGATTAAATTACTGGACAAACAAAATGTATATTTGTGCATTCATAAACAATATGGAAACTCATAAGAATGACAAAATAATCTGTTCTATAGATTCTATATACTTTATAGATACTTTACCTGAGTGTAGACTGTAGAGACCAAGTGTGTTGACATTCGGAAGAGAGGACGACCTCCGTCCACCCATTTCACCTCTGGACCAGAGTGCTGTTATTGCAAAACATAAAATCATGATCTATAGTACCTTTAAACACAACTACAGTGCAGAACTACTCCTCCATAAAGGGAGACTCCATAGTGGATAAAGGGGTCAAGTAACATGTATCTGTGATTACATAAAGCGCTAACTTTTTCACTGGGAAGTCTAAACTCATTATTAGGATTAGATTGTATACCTCAGTAATGAGCTAACTTTACACACACACACGCACACTCTACCAGGACCTTTGGAGGCATAATCCTTCAAGGTGAAGAATAACCGTACCATTTACAAAGGCTTAATTAGATCAGATTACTAAACTGGTGCCCTGCCGACACTATTAACCCTCAAGTTTGTTTAACATAAATAGCTTAGTCATTACCTTGTTAAGCCCCTCCTGACAGCTCAGATAACCGGCAGGTGAGTTAGACGCTACTGAAATCTGCTGCTCACTCATGATGACCCTACCATCTTTAAGCAGAGGCAGCCAAGCAGAACCCACTGAGAAAGAGAGAAAGAGAGAGAGAGAGAGAGAGAGATAGGGTGTTAAGAAATGAATTTGAGAATGCTTTTCTTTTTTTTTACATTTTTAATGCTAATATTCATGAATATTTTCCATATTCAGGAAAGTGCCTTGTCCCAGGCCCAAACCCCAAGCAAGCTAGCTAGCAGTCAGGTGACGGCAGTTTGCTATACCTGGTGTCTCCACCACATCCCGCTTTTTGGTGCTGCTGTCACAGCTAATGTGGTAAAAGGTGAAGAGCAGGTGATGCTTCTCATGTAGCTGAGTGGGAAGCTCAATCTTGATCTGACACCCAGAATGCAAAATAAATACTCATTATAGTAGCCATTACAGTTGTGCAAAACTTATACAATTAACACAATTAAGTAAACAATACTTTGCCATTAAACATCACATGATCATGAAGTAGACCATCTGTTAAATTATATCAAGCAGTGAAAAAGCTTTGATTCCTTGTGAGATCCCTTTGTTCTCTTTTTGAAAATATGTACTTGTCTGAAGCTTTTCAAAAGACATAGAATTCATTCAATACATATAATCATTTTTTTCTTATTTGTATTTATCTTCTTTTCATCTGTAAATGGCATTTTTCAGGTTTGTTTTGTTGATGTTTGTGTGCCATTGCTGTTGAAAATAAATATACATTTACATTGTTAAAAAAAAAAAAAAGAATTAAATTAATTAAATAAATTTCGAGTGCTGCATGGATCTCACCTCATCATAGAACTCTGGGTTTTGCTGGTGATGCAGCACTGCTGCATATGCATGCCTGATGAACAGAGGTCCTCCTGGATGACCATAGATACACTACAAACACACATAAGCATGCATAAATACACATATACATTGTGGTTTAAATCAGGGGTGTCAAACTCCGCTCCTGGAGGGCAGGAGTCCAGCACAGTTTGGTGATTTCCCTGATCAAACACAGCTGATTCAACTTACCTGCTAAGTGCAAGGTTTAGTGAGTGTGTTTGAGGAGGGAAAGTACTAAGTAGTGCTGGACACCGGCCCTCCAGGACCGGAGTTTGACACCCCTGGTTTAAATCAATATGGTAAAAATGATAAATGATGTACATTAAGTATACCTTAAGAGGTTGTGCATCCTCCTCATCAGAATCCCTGAACTCAACACATAATGCAATGTTCCTTGCCTGGTAGAAAGAATCATATTTGCTTATTCAAATGGGAAAGGATCGAGCACTGCAGATACCGCACTTGGCTTTATGTTTTTTGCACTAATCAAACTAACCATCTGGATGCTACAGTATGTCAGATCCTTTGGCCATTGCAGGGATAAGGTAAAACAGTAAGACGTGTCTGGATATAATCATTATATTTTGTTTTGTTTTTCTGTGACAGCAGGCGCTGTTGAGAGACTAGTGTGTTACCTTGGCAAAGGACTTCTGGCTGTCGTATTTGAGGTGTTTGGGGTAAACGTAGAGATGGTTGTTGTAGGTAGTGAAGGGTTGCGAGCACTTAGCAATGCAGGGTACAAACTCCTCCACCTCTAGCAGAGGCCCACTGCTTCGCCCATTATTCTCATAGGGCCGCACAGGGATGTAGGAGGGCGTGACACAATCTGACCAATCAGGAAGAATGTACATAGTAACAGTTAATACATATTAAAGGATACAGGGCTGTCAGAATCCAAGGAAAAAAAGGCACTGAATGTAGAAAATGAAAAGATGAGGTTTAAGTTGCCATTGCTGACCATAAACAAAATGACTGTTACATATTTTGACTTTAACTAGAATGTTAAATTGTTTAGGGATATGTGCTAACGCCCAGCAGATTTGCTGCAACTCAAACTCTCTGACAGAAGCTCTGTACTTTCAAGCTGAAAAACACTAATGGGCAGAAAAACATTCTAATGTGAGGCAAATGAATGACCTGACCTGACCCGAATGACTTTTATTGACAAACTACTGCTGCACATGTGGAATCCATGTAGTGCAGTGAGCTTGTAATCACATTAATTTTCTGAAATGAGATATTACTGGCATGGGGATTTTATGGATAAGCCATTCTCAGATATATATCAGAATAGACCTATAGATCTATTTTTGAAAAATATCTCACGAGTTACAATCAACAGTTTGAGAAGCACTCAACTGTTTGGGAAGGCTGGAGAACCTATGCTGCACTCCCCCTTGTGGATTAAAAAAATATTACAATAACATCTAATAAATCTGGTATTTACTGCAGTTATGTATTTATGTTTATTTATTCATTCATTTATTGATTTGTTTGTTTATTTATTGCAAATGTATTGCTTTATTTATCTGACAGCCCTTGTAAGATATAGTCTATGAAGTCAGGAGAGGGAAACAAATGACAGATTATATTAGTAATTAGTATATTGTGGTTATTTTTGTTAGTAGTAACACAAACAATAAAAAATGACTCAAATAATAACAACACACAGCCTTTAAAAATATTATACTTTAGAAAGACTTGAAAAATGCACATGAATAGGTCTTTAAGGCTCTGTTTATAATTATAGACAGATCAGCAGTTTAGGACTCAATTACCATGGCAAAATCACAATTTTACCACACTGGTCATTTGCTGAAAATAAGACTTACTGGTGACATCAGGAGCAACACTATCGATAGTTACATCCAGGTTACCCAGAATGACAGGAAGCTTGGCCATTTTCTCTGGTCTGTGGATAAATTCACATTTATGGAATCAGATGATCAAAAAGAGAGAAAAAAATAAGTGCTCTGGCCCTCCCAGGTGTGTTCTTTACAGGAGAGCAGTCATAACACATTCCTTAAAACTGTTCTGGAGTGGAAACACTCACAGCTGCGTCAACACTGCCGGGACATTGTGCTAGGAAAGTATTTGATTTTACAATTCATCAATTTTAATGAGAATATATTCTGTTGATTACATGTGGATGAGCTACTGAGGACAGTGAAGATGAAAGCCTGACAGAGTCTGATTACTAACTTCCTAAAGTCAGCCAGCAGCTTGAAGAGGTCTTCATCCGACAATTTATTGCTGTCTTGCCGGTAAAGGGCGGAGAAGCGGGCACTTTTGTCCAGAGTCCCTGAAGCATCTTTAAACACGGGCCTAAGCCAAACACACAGGAAAATATACAGACTCTGTCTACAAGCAGAACACACACCCCCACACACACAATTTTACAAACAACCAGCTTGGAATTCTAAAAAAAATGCATTTCCAGACAGCACTATCCCACCTGGCTGCCCAGGCAAAAGGCATTTTGTACTGGCCCAGCCGACAGCAGGTCAGCTTGGCATTCTTCAGCACCTTCTGTGCCACCTGGAAAAGAGAAACAAGAAAAAAACTGAACACATTACTCTTCAAAAATATCTCACAAGTGAGTTTTAAGGTAAATAGTTTTTCCCTAGGTGCCATCAATAGCACATTGGAAAACAGTGCTTGGTGCCAGAATAACAGTTACAGTGAGCAACAGCTTTGTGTTTAGAGAAAAACGAGAGAATGGTCACTATTGGCTCTTAGTAGAAAAGTTTAAAAGTTTGTTTTTGCATGTGTGTTGCTGTCTTTATCAACAGAGTGTACTGTGTGCATGTATGTGTGTGATGCAGTGGTGGAGTCCGTGTTCCTCATATGTGATAATATGTAGTTCATTGTGCTAGTTGCTGCTGGTACCTTGGCGGAGTCTGAACTCTTCATATAAGGCTCAGCACAGTGTGTGATGCCCCCTTGCAGCACCTTTTCAATCCGTGCCACCAGAAAGATGTCAGGATGTGGACACGTCACCGAAAACACACCCTGAGAAAATGCATATGTACATACATATATTCATATATAGACATACAACCTCATCTTAATTCCAGGTATAGATCATGAAAAAAACTGATCACACATACACTACTGATAGAAAAACCAATTCAATAATATAAAATGTATGAAATATATGAAGAGAAAATTTGTCATTGTGAACACACTCAAGAATCACAACGAAAAGTGACCTCTGCATTTAACTCATCGCACATGCAAACATGGAGCAGTGGGCAGCTATCAACAGTGCCCAGGGAGCAGTGTAGTTTACTACAGGACAGTGCTTTACTCAAGGGTACCTTATAGGTGCCCAGGCCAGGACTTAAACTTGTGACCTTTAGTTCACAAGGGCAATGTCCTGAGCACTTTTGTCCACAAAAATGATTTATCTCCCATGCAATATAAGCACAGACCACAAAACAGATTTGGGCCTCTTTGCAGAGGTCGCAACTTGCCTATCGGACAAAAAAAAAACAGTGCAGCACCAACAGATACTACACTTGATCTTAGCCAAAAGGCAGAGAAGCGATATGTTATTAAATAGATGTTCAATATAGTGCTAATTCTCAGCTTTAAATCGTTTTAGTGAGCTACAGTAAATATCTAAGGCATTTGTCCAGAATGACAAACATGGCTGTATGTGACATCAAAATATTAGAGGAAACTGAACAAAAAAAAAACAAAAACAAAATTAATAATTAAAATTCCTTTTTTTTTAAAGTGATTGTCATATCCTAAGGTAGGTAGACAAAAATGATTTTCAACAGATACAGTTACAAAATATTTATCATATAAAATATTTTTTGTTGTTTCTATAAAACTAAGAAAATACTCTAAATATCCAAAAATACATGTTGTCTAATGTATAACATTATAATTCACATGAATCAAATAACAATTATCAATATAACAAGTGATTTCAAACTTAGGAGCTCAGTGTAGTCAGCCCTATTGAAACAGAGGAGTGGGCTGGAAGAACTGACTAGTTTGTGGTCACCTGTGTAGGGTACTGCAGCGCCCCCTCTGGCAGCCCATTCAGATGCATGGGCATATGTGAAGAGTCCACAGTTCCGTTTATCACAGTGCTGGATGGAGAGATCATGGAGCGTACTAATTTGTGATTCAAGTCCACATGGAAATCGGCTGAGATTTTTCTGCTGTTCTGCACGTCAAATAGTGAGAGCACAATGAAGAACGGCTCCACCTGCAACAACAGGGTCCAGGCCTTTGTTAATATGTGAGTATGTTTGTGTGTGTGTAAGAGAAAGAGAGAAAGAGAGAGAGAATTTGAGAAACTGAACACACACACACCCACACCCACACTCACACACACTGTGTAAGCCCATCTTAATGTCTAAAACTGACAGCAGGAAACCAAACAGTTCTCTAGAAATCATGTTTGGCTTGTGGCAATGACAACACAGTTGTATGACCACACCTAGTCAAACAGTAATGCCTTTGAAAGTACAAAGACAAACGCAAAAGGGCATCACTCCATGTCCAATAGCTTTCTGATCACCTTAGATTGTGTGTGTGTGTGTATGTGTGCATGTGTGTACACATCTGTGATTGTTAATCTTTGAATGTGTGTGTTACAGGTGTAAATCTCTGACATTACAATGGTTTGATACTCTTGCCATTCTTTGGGAAGGTTTTCATTACACCTCAGACTTTACTGAGTTTTAAGTGGAAATTGACAGTTTTGGTACAAATTAAAAAGTATGTGACCTATACACAAATTTGTGTATTGTGCATTTAAAAAAACACCAGGAGATTTATTTCGAAGAACAACTGATGTGTCTTAATGCACCTGAACCACCACATGCAGAGAGATGCAGCAAGAATGTGTATGTACATATCTGTGGTTGTGTATTTTTGTGTGTATCCATATCTTACATTAGTAGTAGGTCCCTCCTCATTCTCAGCCACACAGCTTTGTAAGTTGAAGGACAGGTCATTGCAGCTGACCAGAACTCTCTTTCCAAACTTCTCCTCAAATTGCTTCACGTCTGGCTCAATGCCTGACAGATCTAGTCTCTACGAACAAACAAACACACACACACACACACACACACACACACACACACACACACACACACACACACACACACACACACACA
>JBBPDA010000105.1:4150075-4175318 GCA_037974385.1 Arnoldichthys spilopterus
ACCACACATATACACAGAGAAAGCAGAGAAGTGGGGGAGGAGAAGATAGAAGGTCTTATCTTATCTTAGTGTTGTACAGTAGTCCCATTTCACCTCCGGGGCTGGTGCCAGAGACCAGAGACCCCACACACGCACACCTAATATGGTCCAAAGTGGTCTATTACTCATTATTCTGCCTCTCATAAGCCCATGTTACTGTAGACTCTAGTTCTCAAACACACACTAACAGGCTGATAGAGCTGTAGATCAGACATTTAAGATTACTGACCCCCTACAGGGCCCATTTCTCAATACTGTTCTGTATTTAACATTTTTCTAACAAAATATATGATATTTGTCGGTTTAAATGACTAATGTTGTAATTCATTTTTAGATGCCCATTCTCCAACCATTCTCTTGGTACAGTTCTTCATAACTAGCCTGTGTTCTGGTGGAGAAACTGTGGAGCAACCATAGCTTATTGTTTTCATAGTTTATGGCCATGTCCAATTATTCAGCCATTTCAAAAGGATTTACAATTGATGGTTAAGGACATCTTGAAATCAGAAATACACTCTCAGAGCAAAATATGCACATTTTTTTGAATTTTCTGACAATTTTTTCAATTGTCATGCTTTTCTGTTGACATTCCCCTATTCTCACCTTGTGTTTGCTAGTGCCAGCCCCCTCTCAACTCAGCAACTCAATATTGAAAATGGAAAAAAAAAAACTTTAACAACATGTACATATTACATCAAACCCATGTTTAAAAATAGGAAGATTCAGTGATCTTTATATAGACCCTTTAAATGACAAAACATCACAGTGGGCTGGGACCACTGGGACACTAACTCACCGGCAACAGGACTGAGGAGAACCAAGGCGAACAGTCCAATATCCAGCACTGTGATCCGGCCGTCCACTGCCATATTTCTGAGCTTTCCCCACTTCCGAAAACAAAACGGACCAGTTTTCTTCAGGTTCTTTTCCAGTGAGACACTCGTAAGTCACTCGTTAAAAACGCGTGTGCTTTTGCACGGAAAACATCAGACATTTCTGATAAAGTCGCGCTGCAAAGTCCATAGGAAACAACAAAGCGAGTTAGCGCAGCAAGCCGAGTTTAAACAGTCTGGCGAAAACACAATAGTCCACTGAAGGCCCTGCAGGTAGAGTCCTCACAGGAGTGACAGGCGATTAAAAATCAGGTGAAAGAGCAGTCAGTGTTTTCCTTTACTGGTGAGGCGCTGATGAGCAGTGTTTAGATGCTAATAAGTTGAATGAAGTAAATATAAACCTGAACTTTGCTGCTGCTTGCGCTCTCCTCAGCGGACTTCTTCATAAAGTAGCACACATCAGAGCCCCCGTGCACAGATGTGGCACTGACCGAATGGACGACCAGCCTTTCCTTCGTCCCAAAAGGCCATTTCGTTAGAAAACATCGGCTGTATACTACACACTCAAATAACGTGCGCCGCTCACATGCTAATCATCATACTGAGCGCATACCACATATTTTCTTCCTCGTCTGTGGAGATTTCAGCGTTTTCTAGCCGGGTTAGAAGGAGAGACCGCGTGACTTGCGTGCCATTCTTCCCTCAGTGGTGTCTCGACAACAGGAACGGCGATGGTAGTGAAGGTCCGGGATGGAAACGCCTCGCCTTCCGACCGTCTCACACAGATACGCTCCCCTCACTGGAGATGCTGATCCAGACAAGCGAAGTCCGACTCGCGAACGAACCGTTCTTTTCAAGCGGCTCTTTCCGTTGAATCATTCGAATCGATTCAGAATTTCAACAGTGTCGAGCTCTGCGAAGCGGTCGAAGCTTCAGAAAAGCGCATGTAGGTATAGTGTGGTTATCGAAATATTAGTCTTAGAGATACATATTTTTCAATAATTACCAACGGACTATACATTATTCCACTTATTGTACTGTAAATTGGCAATGTGATACAATAAACATCATACCAAATTTAATTCGTAATTATTTTATTGCCGTTTCGTGGCTTCCGCTGAGAAAAAAGATCTTCTGGCAAACACAACACCGCACCTCGAAGCACAAAACACACACTGGCACAGTTACACGCCTGGTAACGAGGGAGTAAACGATATTTAGCGTGCTGAGATGGTCACATGACTATCGTCAACTCCGCTAAGTAATATTGATGTTTAGTTACATCTGCTCAAGCTGGGGTTCCTCTTTTTACACGCTTGTTTTTTAAACGCTTTCCGTTTCTATTCTAAACAGGTTTCGTACTCGCTATAACACTGAAATAAATGATGTTAATAAATGAAGTTATGCGCGGTATAGACTACGCTACTGCGTAAATTCTCAATGAATAGCTCACCGCGAGTTTCCGTTATGATAAGTGACCGGACTACTTTCGGAGTGATATGACAGATGTGAATCAAGAATCACAAAAGCAGTTCCTAATGGCAGTGTTAACATTAAGACGCGCCATTCATTCACTTCAGCTGAACTTTCTGCAGCACTTTGAACAACCGTATACTACATAAAGTTATCATGATGATGATGATGTTATTATTATTGTTACATCTCACACGTTAACTTGTTACAATTATAACATCAAATCGCATTGTAATGTTTTAAAAAACAATTTAAAATCTTTCTCATTCTACACTGCAGCATCTTCCTCTTTTTTATATGTATGTTCTTTGTGCCTTTCGAGTCCTTCTTTATTGAGCAGCAGGACTTGCTGTAGTAAGTAACATCAGTCATCCTGGATAAGTGGAACTGTCTTGTGAGTCAATGGAACGTTGATTCGAACAACTGGTTTAAGAAAGAGAGCCCGAAAGAATCGGTTAGGTGAACTGACTCTGAATTCCAGAGGAAGCCAAGTGGAGCGTGCGCCCCCGAGCGGTTGAATGAAAGCATTGAAAAGAGGGAGGAGAGGGGAGACTTCACAAGGGAAAACGCTTCAATTACAGAAACAATTGTTTAAAATCAAGGGGCATGGACAATTCCTATTGGACAGCCCTTCCCTTGGGCTCGGTTACCCGGCTTTACTTGGAAATACTCCTTTGTGCACCACAGTACTGAACTGTTCCTTAACAGGACAGCCTTCATATTTCATTGGACTCGTTAAATATTCAGATATTACACCAGCCTGATGGAGTAGTCTGTTTTATATTCAGTATAGTAAGGAAATCGTGTCTCTCATAAATATACAGATAACTAAATTAATGCATGGTAATTGGTTTGTGTAGTAAAGTGGGTAAGGCTGCTGTCCACACTGCAGACTTCGGCTTAAGTGGGAAAACAGACAGCGTGCTACACCAATAAGAGTCTTAGGGAAAATGTATCATGCATCATTCGTCTGCGTCATTATTAAACATTGCAATGTGTTATTGATAAGAGTGTCTACAAAAAAACATAAAATTATATTTCTCCATGATCAGTATTATATGTAAAAACTCAAAAGTCGTGAGTTCTCTGGTCATTTTGCACAGCAAATAAAATAGCAATATTTCCACCATTGCTGAACAAAACAAAAACAGTTCAGTTACTCGACAGTGAATTATTTCGCATCAAATCAATCAGAAATCATTTGTTTACATTTAAACTGATTCATTATATAGAGACGGTGACGCCGTGAGTTGCCCACCCGTTATACGTTGGAAATATAAATTGATAGTCTGCGATGTTGCAGCGCCGCTGCGTGGTGTATTGGGGCTACTACAACACAAACAGAGTAAACAGCAACACGCGCCTCCGCAACAGCATCAGCGATCTCCATAATAACACTACAGCACAAACCCTCATCTCTCGCCACTGCTCATCCCCAGCTTAACACAGGCGCTAAATGATCAATGACTTAAACCCAGTGAACACACACACACACATACGTTGACAAAATTTTGGGCTCCTCTTGAAACCGCATGGAAAGACAGGTTGGTATTGCTATCTTTGTGAGTACATTCAGTTGATTTGCGTTATATTGTATTTCAGTAATAATGCAAGAACACATAACTCTAACCTTAACCTCGGAAAACGAAAGACTAAAAAAAATAATTTGTCTAAAAAACAACACAGTTCATTTGGGAGGACCAGCAGAATGTCCTCGCTTTGGCAGATTTTTCTGTATTCTTCTAGTTATTATAAATATATGTACACACACAATATTAAAGCTTGACATAATTTTGGGGTAACACACACACAGCTCCGCCATCACCGTGGCTCTTTCAACACAGCATCAGCCCACAACACCAACCTTTGTTTGATCCCACCCGTTGTCCGACAAGACCCGCCTCCTGCGCTCGGATTGGCTCATAGTCCAGAATTCTCCAGCAGCAGTGCGCTCATAGTGACAGTCCAGAGTAAAAATGAACAGCATATTCTTGCGCACAATACTTTTATCCACCTACGTAATTATCGATTAATCAATATCGTTTGCCTGATCGATTCATTGTTACATAATCTATCGGTTTGTTGCTCGGCGGGCTGCTTAAGCGAATGGTCGAGTAGCCAATCGCAGAGTAGGACAGCTGGATCTGCCGCAATTTGGGTGGAAAAAAAATTAAACAACAACACCTCGATCTACCACCAGCGCAGCAACGCCCATAGCAACCCTCGCGCATCCTCTCTCTCTCCCTCCCTCTCTCTCTCTCTCTCTCTCTCTCTCTCTCTCTCTCTCTCGTGTTTTTTTCCAGCAGCTGCTGCAGCTCCACCGCCCGCCCTCCGCCGCTAGTCTCCGCGTTATAATCGGCTTCGCCAGCGTCCATCTGCTGTCCCCCACCTCTGAGAAACCTGCCCCCCTGCTTTGCACGCTGCTGTTTATCTAATATGATCGTTTTGGCTGCATCAGCACAAGGTAAGGCATTAACATCATTACTGCCTTTGTTTTGGGCTATGCTAATGACCGGGTTTGTTGTTTTTGTAATCATTATTTTCCATTAACGTACTCGGTTTGCATGTGCTGCTGAAGTAGGGTGTCAGTGTAAATGGCCTTGGCTCGTGGTCGTGGCTCCGGGGCGGACGGCGGGCTGGGTGCGGTGCAACAGTAATCAACCCCACAGCGGCGAGGCTGGAATTGGCGCTTTCTGCTACAGCTTGTTATTCTGAATTGTCCGTTCCACCTTAAGGACGCACCAGCTCCGTTCTGGCGCCTTGACAGGATGCACGCGCCAGAACCACAACTGCCGCAACATTTAAGGTGGAACGGAGCCTCCATTGCTAGCTGCTGCAGGCTAGCATAGCTGCCGTGTACGATGGGGAAAAAATACACGACGTTTACACGCGTCGTTATTCGGGAAAGCAGAAAGCGCCGTTTATTTCATGTATCGCTGCTGTTTTTATTCCAATCATGGCAACACCGCGGTCATCTATGAGCTGCAGTCGCCCTCAGGTACTGGTTGCCATGGCAAACAGCACGGATGTGTGAAAAGATGCAACAGGGGGCTTGTGTGTCTCTGTTATGGCTGGCCGTGGGAGTCTGATGGGTAATGATAGCAGGCGGGCTGGATTTCCCATTCAGCTCCAGCACTGGCTCCATGTGCAGTGGTGTGTTTAGCGCGCGTGAGAGTCAAGTGAGTCAAAGCAGAGCGTAGTAGGGAGTGACTCATGCCAGAAGGACTGCACTGTGAGTCTGTTTGTGTGTGTGTATGTGTATATAACTCTCTAAGAGGACCAAATGTAATACTTACAATACTTAACTGGTCTTCAAAAGGAACCATATAGTTCTCTACTCATATTCAGCATTTTAGGAAAATCCAAAAAGAGCAGAATGATTGTCATTGGTTTAATTTGTTGAGATACACTTTAGGTGTCATACAGGTGTAGTATTACTGAAGTACACAATTACAGATGGAATATACTCACAAAAATGCAATACCATTCTGTGTGTGTGTGCGCTCTTGCAGGATGCCAGGTAAACAATCCTAAATTTTAAAAGGACAGGGCTGAAAATGATGAGCAGAGAACAGATTATAAGAGATTAGATACAGTGGTTAGTAGAAGAGCAAATACATCAGCATTAGCATCATACACTGTCAGAAATGAATGTACTGCACATGTTGGAAAAGGTACAAACAATGTAAATGTCCCTTAAGGCCCGACTGTTTAATTTTACTGCAGGTACACTTTATCCTTTTTCCCAAAGAAAAGCTTTTCTCAACTTAACAAAAACGTTAGATAGAATAGAAAAATGACTGGAGTCATAACAGAATGTATGGAGTCAACTTACAATGTAAACTGCAGGAGAAATACAAAGTTCAGTTCTGTTCCCTAAGTAAAGGTGCTGAAGTAGTACCCTTGACCAAAGCACCACAATTACAAGGCTGATTGTACAAGATTGTACCTTGATTTACCATTCTACCACTATTTGCAGAGTAGTGAATCACTGTATGGTTGTACAGTTAGAAATAAAGAAATTAGACTGCAGATTTACCACCTGAAAATATACAAGTACTAATTGTAATTTAATTTTATGCGGAGGGAGTAATTGTTTGTCTGTGTCATAATGTAAATAATTACAAAGTATTAACTAATAATGTTTTTTTGAAAGCTGCATGATATTGCAAAACCTTCAAACTAGTGATCTGTCATGTGTCATCTATAAACAAAGGTTGCGTTTGCATATTTCCATAACCTCCACAGAGAAAATGTACTTGAGCAACTGATGCAAAGTACCCTCAGAGTGCACAAGTAGAGCAAAGAAGCTTAAAATATATTGGAATCTGTTCAGATGTTTGACAGACAGCATCGGTGCCCTTTTGCTGATTGCAACCAATGCCTTTGTAGAGTATAAATTGTGGTTTTGAGAACCCTTGCCTTAATATTGATGCTAAGAATTAAAAATGATCACATATGGCTGTGTTTATTATTTGTTTAGACTTGATTACTTAGTTAAAAGTAATTGATTAAAAAATACATTCTCAACGAATCAGCTTAGTGTAATATCATCATGAAACCATTCTCTGCAATCAGAACATTTTCCACAAGGGGGAGCTGTTAGCTCTCTGGTCACTTTTGACATACAACACTAGCGAGAATGTTCAGAACAAATATACTGTTTATCAGATACAGAGACAAAGGAGTCTGACAGCAGTGACATGGAAAGACAACATTGATGGGTAAACTAAGATTCAAGTTCAAAAGCCCAATCTTAAAATCTTAGTTTAGAAATTGGCATTTCAGCTGGTTTACTAAAAACAGCCAAATTCTTGTTTTATCATAAGTAAAATGAGTTGACATCAGTAGGTGAACATAAATCTCATGCATGACTTGGCATGTTGCTTCAACCTGTTTATAAAGTGTGTATAAAATGTTTAAAGCTAGGCTTCCATTCATTTATTTGAACATACACTCTAAAAAATGCACCTCTTATATTATGAAACTTCAAAATAATAAAATATAAAACATTGTGCATTAGGAGAATTGGTTCAAGTTGTTCCTTTTAGGCTGGATCTAGAAATTCAGCACTTAAACCAAACCCTCATAAATAAAGAGAGCAAAACACTCTGGCTTGTTGGAAGGGACAGCCAGCTAGCATTCTGCCAACTACCAACTTTTGGTAACTAAAACATTTTCAGACAGAGACTAATCAGCTTGAGCTAAGCTTAGCATGGCATGTTGCTAACTTGCTAATGGCTTACATCTTTGTACATAGGTTAACATATATTCTGTGTACAACTGCATGCACCGAACTGTAACGTTTGTACTGTGAGGGTCTGGGACAAATACATGTACCATTACACCAGTAAACACCAATATAATTGATAGTGACAAACCTTTATAAACTTCCCCTGATATGAGAGATTTTTATACACAGTAAAGCAGTGGATCACAAGTGGTTGCAGTCATGTTACTGTCTGTTACATAGCATGGTTGTCATTCTCTTGGAATATGCAGTTTTTAAATAAAACAAATGTTTATGCAGTAACCTTGAGGCTAAAGATTAAAAACAGGCACAGTTACAAACAGGTACTGAATTAGCCTAGTTAGTTAACATCCAGTCACTAATTAACTAATAGTCATAACTCTGTACAGAATGCTTGATTTATTATAGTATATTCACTTGAAAGGACGGCACAGTGGCTCCTCACAGCGAGAAGGTCCTGGGTTCGATCCCCAGTTTGGCCACGGGAGCCTTTCTGTGCGGAGTTTGCAAGCTCTCCCTGTGTTTGCGTGGGTTTCCTCCGGGGATACTCTAAAATTGCCCATAGGTGTGATTGTGTGTATGAATGGTTGTCTGTCTATGTGTTGCCCTGCGATGGGTTGGCCTCCTGTCCTGGGTGTAATTGCCACAGGCCCACAGTCAGCTGGGATTGGCTCCAGCTTCCCTGTGACCCAGAAACGGAAAAAGTGGTTTAGAAAATGGATGGATGGATATTTACTTGATTAAAGCCCTTTGTCTGCCAGACCATGCCCCAGTTGATGTGAAAATATCCTGCAGACCATTGCTACAGCATAATCAGTGAAGACATTTTTTCACTTTCTTTCCTCTCTCTGTTTTATTTTCACATTAGCCACTTCCTACTACAGCCCTGCATCCAGCTGAAATCTGAGGCCACACCCTCACCTGGACCCACTCCCATCAGGGAACTGGCAGCTGCACGTAAGCGCCGCCCACTCCACCCTCTCAATGAGGGACAAAGCCACCCAGGTAGGCAACAGTCGGGTGTCTTTATGGTGCTGTTTTTGTGTTTATGTCTGGTGAAGCTCATTGTAAGCTACTGTGTGGGAGCATACAAACTGGTATATGATTTCAAATTTTATCTATGCCTCTCTCTCTCTCTCTCTCTCTCTCTCTCTCTCTCTCTCTGTCTCTCTCTCTCTCTCTCTCTCTCTCTGCTCCTAGACCCCCAGGGCCTGGGTAGATGAGCGGAGGAGAGGCTCCCATAAGCGCTCAGCATCCTGTGGCAGCACAGACCAGCTCAAAGAGGTAAATAGAGGCAATTATAATGTTCATTTATGTAGTCAACCATTTTCAGTATTGGTAATATATAATTGAGTATTTTGGCTATAATGTGTATATACAATATATACTGGTAATAATAGTTTTTTTTTAACATTTCAAAAAATTATTCACACATCAAGATGCATCATCAAGCATAAAGATATGCTAAGATATAATAAGAGTTTTGAGAATGTCAGACAGCTGTTTAGCCGCCCACATTGGATTGTTTTACTCTGAGGCTTGGTCTGATTGAGTTTAGCTTCCAAAGCATGCTGAACAACGTTTTTGACCTTCATTGTCCTGCTCCATTTTCTCCTGCTCTTTATTGTCCGGGCTTTTTTGCTGTCCTCAGATTGCAAAACTGCGGCAGCAGCTCCAGCGCAGCAAACGCAGCAGTCGCCACCGGCGGGACAAAGACCGCAAATCGCCTTTCAATGGCAACCATGCTATTATCCAATCACAAGTAAGCATTACCATCCAGTCATAAGGCTGTGTGTGTGTGTGTGTGTGTGTGTTTCTCTGTGTGTCAGATAGAGAGAGCCTGTATTAGTACCCCCACAACCTGACCTTTTCAAACCTGCCGGACTGAAGTAGGCCTGACGTCTAGAGAGTTGTAGAGTGCCCCACTTTTCCATGAATCTGTCCCAGTTATAAGACTCTCTGAGCTGCTCGGAGAGATATGGCGACTGGAGGATGTTCCCATGGGACAGCAGCCTGGTTTATAATAGGTTTGATGATTTAAGTAGGCGTCAACACATCCGTCATACGACTGGTCCCAAAGAAAGAACAGCTGTGTGTATGCAAGCTGTGCAGACTAGGCCTCACAACTCATACATGCAAGTTCAGCATAGTCAATTATGTGGTCTGGGCATGTTATGAATACAGATTTTATGAGCGTGTTAATAGGAGCTACACAAGAGAATGCTGCATATTTGCTAAATACAAATAAGTACATTTCTTCTGACTTTACAAGTATTGTCATTTTGCTAGAATATGACCAAAGTTATTATGTAACAACAATTATTACATAGTGAGTTACTTAATGAATTACATATACTTTACATACAATTTATTTTGCATTGTTTTTACAGGTTTCAACAAATGACAAAACCTTTGTAAAAATATATGTAAAGATGGTTGTGAAAAGCTGTAACATGGGATTAATATAACTTTGGGTTATTCTACAGTTTGTTTTATAGCATGGGATTCATATAACCTGGAGTTATTTGTCAGTTCATTTTATATCCTGTGATTAATAGAACAAGGGGTTATTCTACAGTTTGTTTTATAGCCTGGGATTAATATAACCTTGGGTTATTTTACAGTTCTATTTATTTGTTTATTTATTTATTTATTCATTTTATTATATCATATCTGGCACTCACACACAATAAACAATAAGTAGTGAATTGGTCCTCTGCATTTAACACATCCATTATACCAGTATACATGCACTCACTCACCCCTTGCTAAATTGTCCCTGCTAGCATGGGATTAACATAACCTGGCATTGTTTCTGCATGCTAAATCACTGAGAAACAGTAATAGTACATTACCCACTTCCATGTGAATCAGGAATCCTGTTTGAATAGTTCAGAGATAGCCTGACGTTTTGGTTTGATGCTTTCTGTAAAGGTTGCTGCTCTGATTTGCAGCAGGAGCCTTTCAATTTGCATTGGAAATAATATGTCTCAATTTCAAAGATTAAAATCAGATCGTCATGCTCTCCTTAAAAGGTGGGGTGGAGTGGGAAGTGTGTGTGGGTTATGAAAATAAGTAAAACGCTAAACTACACATGCCTACCTAAGCCTGAATTGTATTATAAACTTCTGTCTGTGCTGATGTGTTTTGTGTATTATTATTATTTTTTTATTCCTCTTCTTGTCTCTTCTGTGTCTCCCATCCAGTCTCAGATGCCTAAAACCATCCTGATCCCCATCCCCATCTCTAAGTCCACTCCCCCTCGCTTCCGAAACAGCATAGAGGGCCTCAACCAGGAGATTGAGCGAATCATCATACGAGACACCACAGAGCGAGATGAGGTCATCATTGTGAGTCCTTAAGCTGTCATTCTGTCTAGCATATTGTTGGCAATGCATTCAAATGGTTTGTCCTCTTTAAACCAGTTACATAGCAAGATTATTAGCTAATGGATGCTTATAAGACTGACTAATGAGTGATGTTTAAATTTGCTGTACTTAATAGTTCTGAAGCAATTCCCCCTGTACCATAACAATATTGAATCTCAATACCCAGCCCTAGTTAACAGGTGTATCCACTAGAACAGTTGTCCTCAAACTGGTCCTTGACACCACCAGAGCAAAAATGTGGATTCCAGCAAATTTCACAATGTTTTGGTCTTAATGGTATTGATGTATGGAGGCCAAAGTCTTTTTAGAATTTTTTCAGAATTAAAGTGCTTTTTTTGCATATTAAGCCCCTCGGTAGTAACTAATCCATTAACAAAATGCAATCCTAACTTAATCTACAATTGAACTTGCATCTTCTTTCATCAACAGCTTTCACTACAGTACCCAGTATTACGCAATACGTCACACGTCCATTATGAATGCCTGTGGTGCACGACCATTCTTGACAGACCTATGAGCTAAAAAATATAAGTGGTAATATGTATGTTATGTTTAACTATGCACATTAATGCAGTGTGTTAATAATACAATCAGAAAATTGTTAACAAGAAAGCAAGGAACATAATGCCCTGCATCACAGTCTGAATGCACAAGTATGTATAGTATAGTCTCCAGCTTATTCAGTGCAGTAACCGAAAGACTGATGGTCAAGTGTCTGCATCTATATGTTTTAGCCACAAGACGTTCCTGACGGACACCGCGCCCCCCCACCCATCCCCCAACGGAGCAGCAGCACCCGCAGCATCGACACCCAAACACCCTCAGGCGGGGGCTTAGGCAGTAACCGTAGCAACAACAGCAGCCGGGCTGACTCGGTATCACCCTCGTACCTCAGCATTCTGAATGACACAGTGGGGAACAGCCCACTACCCAATGACGACACACTCAGTGAGAGCAGGGAAAGAGGTGAGACACACAAACAGACATTTGTGCAAACAGAATGCCTAGGAAATAAGATTAGACAAATAGAAGTTGCCCAAAAAGAATATATATATTTCTCCTAACTTTTTTGGAGATACAAGGCTTTGTTGTGACAGTGATGATATGTTCACTGGGCTATTTGTGACCAACCATTTTATCTCTGTCCGTAGACCTTGGGCCCTACTCTCCACTGCCAAAATATGCCTCCTCCCCAAAACCCAACAACAGCTACATGTTCAAGCGAGAGCCTCCAGAGGGCTGTGAGAAAGTCAAAGTCTTCGAGGAGAATCAGTGAGTAGAGTTTCAACTTGCACCTTTCCCTGTGTAAACTGTAAAATGAGATTTTTTAAGATTACTTTGCAACTTACAATTTTGAGGAAAATCTGTGATTATTCAGCCATGCAGTTTGCACAGAGCTAATTGATGGGCTATAAGCTTCCAATACTTATTAGCTACAAATCTTCTAACTCCAGTGCAAATCTAAAAAAAAAACTTCAGACATCAAACATGTCTCAATGCTCATTGAGAGTATATATACGCTATTTCTATTTCTTCAGGCCAAGGCCACTCCAGGAGATCCCCCCGTATCTATGTCCCGACAGGAACAAGGTAAACTTCATCCCCAAGAGTGGCTCTGCCTTCTGCTTGGTGAGTATCCTGAAGCCCCTACTGCCCACCCAGGAGTTGAGCTTCCGAGGACCGGTGGGCTACCGCAGCCTCTCGCCCTCCCTGGTCCCCATGGGGGGGGTCAGTGTGCGCAGCCTGTCACCATCGCTCGGACCTGTCTTATCCCGTGGCCGCCAGTCCCCCTGCCTCCCACGACACCTGGAGGAGCCAGAGGGTTAGGGTCCATCTAGTGGCGAAACACAGGAACTGCATCAACATCTCAACCAATCAGAGGAACCTAATGATCTCAAGGAGGACATACCTTGATTGCATCATCCCAAAAAAAGGCTGTTTACTCATTTTAATTGAACATCTCAAAGCTGTGACTGCATCAGGGCTCGATTTATTCATTCAGATGATCCAAATCGTTTACCTGAAACTTGAATGTGAGAACGAGATGTAATGGAGATGCTCTGTAAAGGAATGCTCGAGCGTTTTTCTAGCATAATCTCTATTTGCATCATCTACAGCATATGCGTTGTTACCAGAGTTTAGTAAAAGAATAGAAAGGTTGAGACAAAACACATTCATAAAAGAAGTCAAAAGGAAAGTATTTTAGCCCTTCCAATTGACGTCTATTGCAATTGTTTTGCATCCTTCAGCTATCTTATTTTTACTAAATACAGAGAAACCTCAACATTATTACCTGTGGTAATTAACCATATGCTACAGATGGAGTACATATAGATTAGGTTAGAAAACCCAGAAGTATACCTATAAGACCTTGACTGAAATGTGTATGTATATAAGTAGGGAGCATTTTTTGGCATTGCACTGCTTTTTACATTTGCAATGTTTTATCGCATTGTACCATCAAAGCCTTTTAAGAGCCACGTTTCTTTATGTAAATATGCCTCCTTTAATGTGAGTGTAAATGACTTTTTAGATTGTCGGCATGGAGAACATGGGACACAGCTGTGCCTACTCTTAGCTGAAGTGGTGTGTGTGCATCGTGTATAGAAACCTACAAAGAGGAGTAATGTAGCTAACGAATGGGACGGACTAACAAAACGTGCCTGACGCCCATAAACCGTCTGTAGCAAACCCCCCACCTTCTTCCACCCTGATTTTACCCGGAGCTCCCCCTGGACCTATCCCGGTCACTGTTTTACCCCTGAGTGTATAAAACCCTATACTTTTCCCCTAATCTACATGCGCTTCTTGTAAACCGCTGGTCAGACAGGGGGAATTGGTGCTATGTTATTTATACTGTTATCGCTGTGGGTGGGAAAGGGGTATGAGAGTCTGTTGTGACATGAAGATGCTATGTTCAAGGAAAGGTCAACAATAGCCTGGGAAATTGCACTTATACATTACAGGCCAAAGGTTTGGAAGCAAGCAGTGATTTAAACACACTTTTTACTGAAGGCCAGAATTGATAGGGTTAGTGCTTCTTTTTTTCTCAGAGGATGCGGTTGTAGAGCCCTCATCCACCATGACATGTGGGAAACCTAACTTGTAGGTGGAACTGGTCAAAACTTTGGAGGGAAAGAGAAAAGAAACACTAAATACACAAATGTGATCAGCATTTATATCTTGAAGTGTCA
Organism: Arnoldichthys spilopterus; assembly: GCA_037974385.1. Lineage (NCBI taxonomy): Eukaryota > Metazoa > Chordata > Actinopteri > Characiformes > Lepidarchidae > Arnoldichthys > Arnoldichthys spilopterus. The sequence continues at coordinate 4,164,255 of JBBPDA010000105.1, forward strand.
GTGCATTTGTTTATCAACAGCAACCTGAGGATTTCACCAAAACACTGAATTTGTTTGTGATAATGTACTTTTACTGTAATATGTAGGAATTTTTGCGGACAGCCCTTCCCACTCCCCACTTTTCATTTAAACTAATGTAACACCTGATTGAGTTAATTGAGGAGTTATGTGAGAAACAGACAGATCTGATTCTGCAGAAGATTAAGCCAAACCCTCATGTTCTTTCTTAATAAACACAGCATTCAGAAGTTGCTTTCAAACATGTGGCCTGTAGAGTATTAGGGTGGGATACACAGATCTGTAGATGGAAAAGAAAATAACAAAGAAGCACAGGTAGGGGAGAAAGATGAGAGGACAAGTGCTTGTTCCCAGGACATGGATTAAGCTAAGATCCAGACTGAAAAGGAGTTTCAGTGGAAAAAATCACAGTGAAATTGTGCTTCAGTCCATGTCTATGCCTAATCTGTGCCCGACAAACTGTGTACTGATCGGAACTGTAGCATCTTTGTACTGTAAATTACTTCATGAATCATACTGTGAAGCGTACATCTCTTCCTTTAAAAAACAGCGACGGAGCTGACAGAAAATAAAAGCAACGCAGGCAAGTGTGAGGAGGATACATGCGCATTGCCTTAAAACCTTTAAAATGAGAAATGTTCAAAGGAGCAAAATGGCTGTTACTACATAGGGAGGAGCCAAGTCATTTCGCTAGCGCTTAGTGTATAGCGTTTCTGTGTGTATTGTTCTGTTAAGTGACGGTAAAATGGGAATTTTAAAGCCTTCCAACATACCGCGATTTCTCTGACGACGTAAAGCAGGTGTGTGAATGAAACAAGCACACAAACGTGGCCAAATAAAAGGAGGTTTATTTCATGTGTCATCACATCGGCACAGTCACTGTAAAGATCTCATTTGTCCAGTTCCCGCCATGAAACGATAAATCCCATTGTTAATTTAACTGAAACAAAGGCATAGTTGCATAAAATAAATGGGTTGAAAGCAGCAATGAATGGTGCAGTGTACATTCTTTATATTTATTTATGGAGACGTAAAAAAAAGGCTTTTACAGTCACATCAACTCACTTAATGCAAAGGAAACATCATTTTGTCATTTCAAAAAGGAGAACTGCATTCAGGCAGGAATGGTGTGTGTAAAGCTGACATTAACATTTGCATAAGTCCAGTAAAGGGACGTCCTATATATCGCTCTGGAATCGACAAAGAACATCCTGATCATCTAGAACAATCTCAGACTGCTAGAGAACATTTTCCTAAACATTAGTATAACACCAAATTCTTTGTGCATTTAAAACCTCGGGCTGGTGATTAGATTTGATGGATTACATCACATTAGTGTTGTCAGTGTTTACAGCACATAAAAAGAGACGCTTACTTCCAGCAGGTCTTTTAGGACACTCAACTAAGCAGAATATGTGGGCTATTCTTTATTTTAATAACAATAAATATTAGATATATTTCTCTGGGCAGGCTGATGGCACCGCATACAACTTGCAAAAATGCAAATAGAAGTTAAAACTAATACTCTTTTATGGTCTGTAGTTCTATAGCTGCTTAATGTTTTATTTAATATTAAATGTTAAAACCATAATCAGATATTTTTATTTATTTATTTACATCAAATGCACCCAGTGAATACAAAGGTTAAGCTGACGCCTTACATGCCAAATACAAAACTCCTAGCATTAAAAGTAAAATATAAACCATCTAAAGCCTTAAAATGATGTATGATGTTCTTTACATCCTTGGCTGTGTGGACTCATATAGCACGTGTTCTGAAATCCCTGATTATGGCTTTCAAGGTGTATTTTATTTGATATTTTAATTCGTTTTGTGCTATTGTTGAGTCGGTCAGTACAGTTTTTAGCTGCTAGCTAGGTCATGTAAAGCCAGCCACACACTTGCAAACTGCTAATGCACCATCATGGTCATCTCCACATGCTTGGAGGAGAGCACGGTCAGTTCTGTTACATCAGCTACCAGATGCCTAGGCAAGCTAGCATGACAAGGACCAACTGGAAGGGGGCATCCTACTGGCCCAGAGACAGCATAACCAATTATGCTGGCTGTGGCAAGATCTGGAACGAAGTCTCAAATCTCCTCATGACCAGACCAGCCTTTGTGTCATTCGGCACAAGCCGAATTTGGTTCGGGTCATGATACATGAAAAATCTTTAATTGGCAGTGCGTTTGTGTGTATCTGCCCTGTGATCACCTCTAAATCTATGCTACTCATCTAAAAACTAGCCAGACCAACAGATCACAATGCATAGGCCAGGAAAGTTTGCTTTAATGAAAATAGACTACGATAACCCTTCAAACAAAGGATATTAGAGTCCTCCCTAAAAAATAAATACCTTTGATGCATATAGTCCCAGTTTAGGATATCAAGAGTTGACTAAAATACACATTTCTGATCCTGTAACCCTGTTTCTGGACGTTCAAGGCTGCCAGTGTATAATACAGACATAGATAGGGATTATTTACAAACTAAGGAAGATTACAGCCATCTCCCCGAAAGAAGAGTGTAGCTCTACAGTGTAGAAGACTATGTAGGTCCCTTATTCAGGAGAAAATTAGCAACCGCTAACATTTAACTTCATTTCCCACATGTGCTCTTCTAACAGCATTAACTGTAACAGGTTGTGACATTTTGACAAAAAGTGTTTGATACAGAATACAGTAGTATAGTGAAGATTTTTTTAAACTCATTTTTAACCAATGTTCCCCTAAAGAAATCTACAGCAGATTAGCACAAACACTCACACATACAGAAACAGATATTCCCAAGGTAAAGAAAAATTTCTGGATCTAAAACGTCGGAATTTGGATCCAGGTTGTGGATCCATCCTTGGCTCGGTGGTCATCGATTTTGGTAGAGGGGACACCCAACTCTTGCTTTTCTTCAGGTACAGTGATGGAGAAGCAAGTCCATGATGGGATGCCACTGGAATGCTTTCTGAAAGTAAGAGTGTAGAAGAGATTAGGTGATGCAGCATGATTATCTGTCACAAGGCTGCTTAACTTTATAGGCATAAAAGCCCTTTACATAGGATATTATTTTGCTCCAATGAGCTGAAGTGCGAATATTTTTACACTCAAACAAAAGTCTGAAAAAATCATATAACTGCAGCTAAATATTACGTTTGTTCAGCTACTAGCTGTTCCTTTCATTTTGAGCACTGAGAATATCATTACTCCCAGGTGTGAGTACACATAAATCAGATTATAGTTCACAAATATGTACATGGTATATTGAGCAGTCTTATGCAAATAGACCATTAGTAATAATAACTTTGATCCCTAAGCTTATTAATGTTATTCTTGATATTTGTTGTCCATCTAAAATTATGAATCATGAATAAATCATGAATGTAAAAAAACTATATTATATAAACCTATATTACACATTTTTTGGTAAGTACTAGGAAACATGTCAATCATGTAACTATAGCACTAAATTATTGGTCCCCATGAAGGCCCTTAAGGTTTATGAGGTTAATTGCAGCACATCTGATTTAAGTACAACCACAAAACACTTCAATGCAAATGTTACAGAACTGGATGTGTGATCTATTTGTTTAAGGGCATTATCAGGTATAATGCTCGATCAGCAGCAAATGCCATTTCCAAACTCCGAACTCTGAGATCTTGTGTGGTTTGGGTTCTCTCTTCTTCAGTACAGGGACCTTTATCCATCAGTTTCATATTAGTGCTAGATAAAGATCACTATACTAAAGAAGAGAGAACCCAAAACTCACAATAGCATCTCAGATTAGACCTTCATTCAAAACAGCTCCATAATCTTTGTGTTTTACTCATAAAGACTGTATTTTTGATTGACAGCCAAACAAGTCATCATCTATTCATAATCAATTAGCAATTTTAGGGTGTTTGCAGAGCTTGCAATGGTCTTCTCTACAAAATTGCGCAGTTAGCTGATAAAGGTGGCACACATGCAAATTAAATACCAAAACATGCTGAGAACTAAGGAACGCACGCACACACCTCAAGCATTAAGAAGTTCCTCATCAGTTCGTCCAATAGCATCTGGATTGGAGAGCGGGTCGAGATCAGCAAAGAGATTAAACCATGCAGACATATCCCTGGTGCCACCTTTGAGTGCTACAGAAACACAGAATCAGACACAGAAGAAAGAAAGAGAGAGAAGGTAAAAAAGAGGCAATGAAATATTAATGTTGGTTCTTTGTATGGAATTTAACAGCACTTGCTCTATTTACAGGCGTACCACTAGCTGATGTCCTAGGGCTGTTTTGGGCAGTTGGAATCGGACCACCAGTGAGTGGAGGTTGAAGAGGAGGAGCTTGAAACATGGGTGGAGTCACCCAACCTGATTAACACAAAGCATGTGTGAGTCAGTTCATGAATATGGCAGAGCCCAGGTCAAACAGGGAGAACATTCATTCTTCACAATACTTTCAAGGATGAGGACTGTCTAGGCCAAAATGCACACTGTGTACAGTGAAGATTTTTTGTCATATTGGTTTGCTGTATTATTGGCCCTAAATGTAGTGGTGGCCTACTGGTTAGGGCATTGCGCTTGGGACCTGAAGGTTGCAAGTTCAAGTCCCGGCCCGGGCACTACGGAGGTTCCCTTAAACAAGGTACTGTCCCACTACACTGCTCCATGTCTTGGGAGTCGCTTTGGATAAAAGCGTCAGCCAAATGAATAAATGTAAATGCAGAGATAAATCATGCAATCACAGTTCTAAAATCTTTAAAAACTATACTTAAAAATCAATTTCATAAACAGGGCCTAAAGTAAATGGATTCTGGGAATAATAAAAAAGGAAGAAACCACAAGGCCAAACAATACACCAGACATTGCAGTACATTCCTCCTACCAGAGGGGGATGCATTTGAGAAGGAGGAGAGTGTTTATAAATTATATTCTGACCTGTGGTGCTGAGGCTGTGGTCAAGGAGCTGTGAGGGCAGGAAGCCGGTAGGGCTTGGGGGCTGGGACGAAGAGTGGGGGGCCGTGTGGTTGCTTGGAGCAGGGTTGAGTGTGGTAGATGAGGCGGCTGCAGGGGGCTCAAAACAGCCGAAGGCATCCTGCCATGCCTTGCTGAAGTCATCAGCCCCACCAGAGGCTCCGGGGCTCAGCAGGTCCTGCAGAAACGACAGGTCACCTCTCTCTCCATCTTCATCTTCAGCTCCAGACGACGGCGTAAGACCAGAGAGCAAGTCCCTGCCAACTGAAATGATAGGAGAAAGTTTTTACATTGGCTTGTAATCACAGAACACTAAGACTAGTGTAGACCTCCTAAATTCCTAAAGATCTTGTTCTTATTTTAATCATGCTTTTGCAAGCATGTGACCAGATATGCCAATCTTGCCACTAAAGCTTTCTTAAATTAAAAGATTTTGGAGTTAAACATCAGAGAGAGAATATTCATCACTGTCAGGACAAGATATTGTACCTGTTTATGCTCAATTATTTTAATACTTTGAAAAAAACAGCTGCCATTAACATTGTGTTAAAGGTTTCTAAGATCACATAAAAAAATATATAATTCAATAACGAGTTTCATTAATATTATCAAGAGGGATTTTTTCCAACTGTCCAGCAGTGACAATTTATGATCTGTTTATATATGGATTCTAACAAATGAAATTAAAATGCAAAAAAAAAGTGTAAAATTATACAGGTGGAGAAACATAGAAAGACTGAACTGAGGAAAAAGTTGGTGGAGTGGGGGTGTCACATTCGAAGACAGTAAGAGTAGGATGTGACAAGCAAAAGAGGGAGTGGGCCTAGAAACTCTCCGGCCAGTCTTGAAATCACAAAAGGAAGAGCAGACAGGGGTTTCAGAACAATTCCAAGTGAGCAGAGAACATGAAAGCGATAGCTTAGGAAAGTAATAGTTTACCCCAAATGCAGTCAGTATTTTTGGTGTCTGAATTTGCTTTTTGAGTTATTTCTATGAGGCTAATGTAGCTAAAACGTACATAGCCTACAATTTCAAGTTTAACCTGACCCAATGCATGTAATGATGTAGGTGCACATCCCTTCCATGACTTAGTTTCATCAGCATCATAACTCTAGTACAAATCTAAAGACGTCAACTATGATTCGACTGACTATTACATTTGGGGAATGGGAAATTAAGGTGCATCTTTTTTTTTAAATTTCTGTTTTAAAAGGCCCACATCCTACATTTTCTTGTATTTTTGCCAAAAAAAGGTCCACTTATGACCTGTATTGACCCATTTTCAAAATGCAGCATATCTTATGACTTCACTGTGAGTGGGTAGAGCTGAACTGCAGTAGGCTGAATAAGTGATATAAATAAGGGACTTAAACACTGCTGAAATTTCAAAACATAGCATTATGTACCACATTAAACTCATAAAGGAAGCACAGAAAAGTGTTTTTTCTAAGATATGGGCCCTTTAAGGAGAGCTATCTACATATGATTCAGCATGAGAGAAAGAGAAGTGGCTTAATTTTGGAGAGGAAGGTGATTAAAGATTAGCACAGGTCAGCATAAAGCACAGGGCAGAAGGTGTATCAGGGGCTGGATTTATACCCTTCTCAGGTAGCTGCATGCTGGGCAAGGCGTCAGGATTTAGCCCCTGGGAGACACTGCTGTCCCACTGGACAAGAGGGGACAGTGTGGCTTCTGGACAACTCAGGGACTGCAATATAGGTACAGCTGGGGTCATGGCAGGGGTCAGGGACGGGGCAGGATCAGAGGTCATGAGTAAGAGGTCATCATCTGTGCTGACTCCACTGATATGGCCAGACGGCTCAAGTGATGCTGCGCAAATGTGGTAAAAAATAATATAAATAAACACTGCAAGCAAATTCATTAAATCCCTTTAACATTAAAGGGATAGTTTGGCAAAAACATCCTTTCCTCACTTCATGTGGAGTTGTTAGGTCATCTCAAATAGACCAGGCTTATGCAATTTATGACACTGTATGGCATATGGTTATTTATAAAACCTTCAGTACACAGCTAAAAATAGAAGTAGGAGCCCTCCTGAATTATGAATTTTATGTGAACATTTAAGTTCTATTCCTATATATAGACATGGTTGCCACAAATTTTAAAAATCATATTCAGTGCTTTATAATACCTTTTTAAGACCTCAATGAAGGAGTAATAATGACAATTGTGGCCTGCAATAATATGTATTTCATTCAAGCCGACTGATGTAAAGGAATGGATACAGTGGTGCTTGAAAGTTTGCGAAAACTTTAGAATCTTAGGACTTCTGCATAAATGACATAAAAAAATAATCAGATTTTCCCACAAATCCTAAAAACTGATGCAGAAAACCCAATTCAAGAAACAGGACACCTTTTTTATACTTGGTCATTTCTTTATTGTAGAAACTGATCTGATATTACATGTCGGTTCATTTGAAAGTGAAATTAGAGTTAGTGTTTTCCATCAGCACCACTATGCGCAGTCCTTGCATTGACTTATTAGTGTGTCTCACTCTACCATCTAACCCCTCATCAGTGTTCAGTTTCTCACCACAGGACTGTGGATAGCTAGGCTTTTTAGTGTAGGGACTATTCTGAATTTGTGAACACACAGTATGACTTTTTCAACCCGTCATTCTTGGCAGCGTCTTAATTTAATATCTCTTACTGTTAAAAAAAAAAAAAGACATTTTATAACCTTACATTTTTAAACCTTTGTAAGACTCTGCAATGGCCCATGGAAACCTTGACACAGTGTCAGAAAGCATATAAGCCCTTTTGAGATTGCTTAACAACTTAAAGCAGGTGTGAATCTGAGTGTTGTATGATTTGGGGAGGCAACAGATGGCACTGATTTAATACCAGGTATCAGTAGAAAATTCTGGATTGGATATTGGGTGAAAAAAAAAAGAACAAATGTGAACCAATCGTGCAACAAATTAAGTCTGAAATTGCACATACTGGCACATACCAAGTCTGTGCATTTCAGAAGGAGTATTTTGAGCAGGATAGTCCAAGATGATCATCTGAAGTGTAGGGTTTCAATTAAAATATTTTATTTATTATTTATACCTTTTTAAAGGGAAAAGTCTGCATTGGTTTTGGTATCTAAGAAAAAATGCTACTGTGCCATCTCTAGTGTAAGGTATTGGCTTCTATTACTTGTTAGCTATACTTGCATCATATATACAGTGCACAGCTTTGGAAAAAACTTCAGACTCCAAACAGTTTGTTTTTGGCCCAGATTTAAAAAAAATATATATATATTTTATAAAACTTTGTCAATGCAGGCCGCATGGCTTCCTCTACAGCAACGTTTACATCATGTATTATATGTGAATAAATACATTTGTAGGTAATAATTCACTGATCTGACCTATAGATTTACAAATAACACATGAAGATACACATGCAGCAGTGTACACTACATGCTTACCTGAGTCCAAGCTGGCACATAAAGAGCTGTCAGAATCTCTGTTTTGACCATCGACACCTGGGGGGAAAACTGCAGGGTAAGCATATCTCTGTGAGTCTGGTTCTAGAGTCTGCATTACTTGAAATGTAGCATTCTGACTAATACATACCAGCTTCTGAGGCTGATTCCCCTGACTTATCCTCCTCCAGGGACACAAGGCTGAAAGACAAGAATTATCCACATTAATCTCTAGTTTAAAGAAAAGAGGAGATTTTGGACACTTTTAAGAGATGGACAGACAGATGGATGGATAAATGGGTGGATGGATGGATGGAAGGATCAAAGGCTAAAGATTCACACATGCAAACCAACATCAAAGAGAGCAGTTACATAGCATACTAATACATACTAATATGGTGTCAACATGTTTCTTTATTGGTCCTGTGTGGGTGTCTGGAAAATCTGCTACTGTACATACTGCATATCACCACGTAACAGAAGCTAATCTACTGACTCACTTCCCTCTGCCTTTTGAGACAGGACAACCGTTAAGTCAGGCTCTCCTACCAGTCAGAGGATAGAAGTCATGTCATGCTTGCATGCACGCACACACACTTTACCATCTTATATTCATTAAGCTTCATTATTATTTGCACTTTTTGTAAAGATGAGTCAAAATTCTTTTTACTTTTGTTCAAATGTGTTTTAACAAAAATCACATTTCCTACTTTTTGCAAATTCCTTAGCAAAAGTTACAATAATACAGAATACAGAAGTGTTAACCTTCATTTGACTCATAAAACCATCATGTCATGTCCTAAAACAGCTCTAAAACATACCACATGCGTCTGCATAATACTCAACACTGAGCATTATGTTATTCTCTATATAACTACATTTCTTTTTATACCAATCAATTCACCCCTCATGTTTATTACCAAAAAGCTAAATTTTTGTCCTACAGACTACAAAACCATCCAGTCAAAGTTCCAGTAATAAATTTCAGGCACTTGTGTTTGATAATTATTGATAATTATATAATAATAAATAAATAATGATAATTATTATAATATAAATAAATTAAATGTATAATATAAATCACAGTACGATCAGAATCAACACATATTAGAGGTATTGCCATTAAAATGATTATCTGTCAGAGTCTGAGACGGAACAGTTTCTACTATTGCATGTGCGCCCTTTACACACTACTCAAGGACAGAGAGGAAGTCAAGCCATTTTCTACCAACAGTACAAACCAGTGAGCGAGCCAACAGAGTTAGTCAGCTAGCTATTTCCTAATAAATCTCCAGTATGAAACAATATGGAAAAATACAATGATTTTTCCATATGGCTTAGGCCTAACACAAACTCAGTTCCACTCACAGGTCAGTGAGCAGAGCCTTCAGAGAGGCCTCCCGTCTGAACAGAGCAGTTCTGAGAGAAAAGCAAGGAAATGAGAGAATGGAGGAATGAAAGAATGATAGGATGATAATGATGAGAGCGAAACACAAGGCCTTCTGGGTATTTGGGCCTCTAGAGGAAAGGCCAAGATCTGAGTGAGGGAAAGCATGAGAGTAGAAGAAGACAAGTTTTCCAGTTCTGATAAGGAAACAAGGTAATATGTCGTATACAAGGTAAACAGGTAAGGTAAACATCTACAAAGTAGCGACAATGCTGTACTAGGGCAGTGATGGCTAGTGGTTAGGACCTTGCCCTTGCAAACAGAAGGTTGGAGTTTCTGAAGTCTGACCCATGTACCACTCAAGTTGCCTTTGAGCAAGGTATCGTCCCACTACGCTGTTGCAAGTGTGCACGTCATATATGTTAAATGCAGAGGTCACATTGAGTGTGTTCACAACAGCAAATTAGTCCCTTTCATTTCAATGGAATAAAATAGACTGTGGTGATGGGAATGTATAGGTTATTTGCTTACTTTTCAGATTTAGGCTGTGTTCCTTTCTCCTTTCTGTCCTCTGCTGACTGACCATCTGAAAGGTGTTCCAGTGGGTCCCTCAGCTCCTACAAACCAAAAGGAAATCATGTAAAGTGTGACAATTACGCACAAGTAATACACAATGTACATCACACAGAATCACAAGTTCTACCAAAGTTCCAACACATGAGCATATATAAAATGGATAAATTAGGACAGTATCTGCTTGCATTAGCATTACAGAGAAGCAAAGTACTGTGCAAAAGTCTAAGGCACCTATGTTAACAGTTTAGAGCCATTTATCTGAGCGGTGTGTCGGAGTATCTTTCTGCAGCAAAACCCCAAGTGAACATTAGAATAAATGCAAAAACACAGGAAAGCAGTGAAATGAATGTAGATTTGTTTCATTTGTGAAAAGGAGCTGCTATTTTATGAGCTGGTTAGAAGACACAGGCTTGGCTCCAGATTGCATGGATGTGTGAAGCTCCATTAGCAGCATCTGATTTTATCTAATGAAGGACCGATTGAGACCAAACCAGCAATTTGAATGAAAGTACAAGTGAAGTGAAAGTGACTATTTGTCATTGTGTCATGGGACATGAACCTGCGACCTTCAGGTCCCAAGGGCAAAGTCCCAGCCCGGGGACCACTGAGGTACCCTTGTGAAAGTGACTCTTTGTCATTGTGAACACACTCAAGCACCACAACGAAATGTGACCTCTGCATTTAACCCATC
>JBBPDA010000105.1:4186498-4200780 GCA_037974385.1 Arnoldichthys spilopterus
AAATAACAACATTCGTACAAATCAAAATGCTTAACAAACAACTGATTAAAAGCAGGATGGTAAACAAACTATAAAAATGCACTATAAAAGCACTATAAAAACTGAATAAGTCAAAAAAAGATGGGTAGTTAAGATAATAAAAAAATAATAAAAGGTAATAGAAAAAGCAAAAGAAATATTTTACAAAGAATAAATTAATTTATATAACAGAAAATAAATTGAGTTTGGTAAAACAGTAAAAGTTTAATAAAATAAAATAAAATTGAATAAAAATGATCAATAAAATGTTGAAAAAAAATTTATAAAAACAAAGTTAGATTGAATAAATGGGTTTTAATTTTACATTACTCAATCTGGTTAATAAACTGAGCTGTTTTTAAGGTTTTTTTCTCCACAGATCTTTGGTTGACTTAGACTTCACAATTTATACTTGGTGTGACTGTAGCCCCACATGGCTGATATGGAACAAAAGGCTTGTGTCCTGAACCACTACCACATTCCCTGGGTGCATGCCAATTTTTAAAAAACATTTACCCATAGTGAGCAATAATACTTACACATTTCATCTGAAGAACCACTTATGCTCAAACTTTGAAATGTGGTGTGTTTAAACTTGGATACATTTGCTCATATTTATAAAATACAATTACCCTTTCAACATCTTACTCTTTCTCTTAACTACTGCAGTGGTTACATTACGTTGTACAGTGCTGTACATCTAGATTTTTATATTTGTATTATCTGTTGCAAAAGTAGACCTAAGCTACTGAAAACTCTCAGAAGAGTAAAATAGGTGTAAATCTGCATGTGCTCCTGCATCATATACACAAATACACACATGCTGTCTCTCTCACACACACACACATACACACACCTAATAGTAAAAGCTGCTCAGAGGATGTGGATGGGATGTGAAGAGGAAGGTGATTCCATATCAGCTCTGAGATCAGGCTGGCTAATCCTTCTATAGTGGCTACCCACCCCAACACCATTCTCCTAAAAGTGGGTCACATTTCAGCTAGCAGACAGCCAGGACAAAGGCAGAAAGTCCACACACATGCACGTGCGCACGCACACACACACACAAACACACACAGAGAAATTCACTAGAATTCATTTTACTGGCAATTTTACCAGAACAATTACTTACTAATTATCTACTTACAGAGAAACACCACACACACACAGACAGGCACATACACACAGAGATCATGCACTAATATGTGTGTCAGGCATTTGTGCATGGATTACCACAGAAGAGCCCATTAGTAATTATTTGTTGTCTGGAGTTCACTTTTTTAACTTTGCACTGAAGCTGCAAGGCTGATGTAGCTATTGCCCTAGCAATTAGCATCAGTAAGTGTACTTGAGCTTAATTAACAACTCAGTGCACTTTAAGGCATGTGTGATGACATAGGGATGCAGTCGGCACAGTGCTAACTCTTATAAGACTGCATTTCAGTTACGTTTGCCATGTACATCCAAAGAAAACCATAGAAAGAAAACTGCATTATGACATTTTGTCTTGGCTGATCAATTATACTTAAGGAAAGGGGAGCATTTTTAAATAGCTGTAAAGTTTGCCCAGTTGACCCCAAACTTATTCGGCCCTATGAAAGACATAATGGCTTTACAACAGGCCCTGATAGAAAAGAATAGAAGTAAAGAGGGGGAACAGAGGACGCACAAACAGGTGTCTCTTCTTCCCTGTGTTCTCCTCCTCTTCTTTTGCATCTCCTCCCCTTTCTGAGTCTTTAATGGGGCGGTAAGGCAGTGATTTGTTTCTCACTCTCCCTAAGGCTACAACTTTAGTGGGCCTCATTCAGACTTCAAGGCACCAACGCAATGCCAAAAACATCCCCCTCTTGGCTATGCAAATAGACTCTCACACACACAAAACTAGGGGCATAAAGGTTCATTTTCACACCTTCCATTGGCATTGAGGCTTTTGTAGCTTTTGGGGTCATTCTGGTCAAAATATTTCATCTTCATACCCCCTCCCCGCCCTTCTTTTTTTTCCTTTCTTCTTTTCTTTCTTTCTCTTTTATACATATATATATATATATATATATATATATATATAAACACATTGCACTTGTTCAGGCATATATTGAGGGGCATTGAGGCTCTTGAGGGGAAATGAGGCATTCCATTTTGCTTTTGTTATTTTGTTGCTCATTTATCCATAGGATTTATTAGCAATTTATTAGCTCCATTTGAATCAAAGGGCTGGATTGTGGGCAGCTGGTATGTAATTTTTAATACTTATATAAGCCTAACCCTAACCTTTGTTCACCAAAAAAAATCAAATTTATAAACTTTTCCACAAACCCCACAAATGTCAGAAGTCAGTAGATACCCAAATAGCCTGAATTGTTATCCATGGAAAAAAAATGTACATTTGATTGTATAAAGACACACACTGAAAGTTTGGCGTGATGCTTTCATGTTTCCGTGGTCGAACACAGAGGTGATGTACAAGAGAAAAGACAAAGAGAGGATAGGATTAAAAAAACACATGCACACACTCACACAGATGGTCTAGTGGCCTTGCTTTAAATCTGTTGTCCTTATCTGCTCCCATCACACCTATTGTATTCTTATCAGAGCCCCTCTGCCCTGTCCTAAGGGCCAGTGAGTGCTCCTATGTTGTAAGGTTAGGCGGAACCATCAGCGTCTGTTGACGTGTGGGTGTTTTTTGTGTGTTCGGAGAGCTCAAGGACCCAAAGGCTGCAGGTCATCCTTTCTTTCAGAAGCACGCTCCATGTAGTTTTCCAAGTAGAGCACCAGTGTGTGAAGCAGAAACCCACAGAAAGGCACAGAGTGTAGAAAAATTTCTGCACACAAGCAATATGCTTTAACTCGAGAACTTGAAATGCATGACATGAATTACGTCTTAATCCTCATGTAAAGACGAGAATAAAGCATGTACACACACACACTGTAGTGGATTATACACAGAACTCTTAGACCGCACTGAACAGGTCTGATTGAATGATAAGTAAAAAGGAGAAAACAGAAGGACAGGCATAGGCATCATTAGATGTAAGTTATATATTAGGTATTCTTCAGAGTTACTACACCTCACTGTGCTTTCCAATTTATAATAACACCCACACTCTAAATATATTTCTTATAAAATCTCATTTAATCAACCTTCATTAAAAATGACAGCAATAACACAAAAATCTAATCAATTCAAACTTCAGTGTACAACCTCAAGAATTCATAAACCTCTTTTCATGCATTTTCCAAAGAACTCATGCAAAGACATCTGCTGTTAAGCTCACACCATCACTTTGCGGCCTTCTCCCCCCAACCCTCTCTCTGTTTTGTATCATAATAGCACAAGAGGCCCACACGGCTGTTTGTTTCTGGCTCCAAGTTGTGCCTTTCATCTGCCTACACACATACACACAGCGCATTCACATAAACCTGCACATAACCAAGTGCGCTTAAACAAGTGGGCTACAAACTGCAGTGTAGGTGTTTGTTTGGAAAAAAAATAATAATAATTGTAAATGTCTGCACAACAGTCATTTTGAAATCTGACCTGATTGCTCTGGCAGTTAACTGCTGTGGCTTATACAAAGGTCATGAAACAAATCCAAGTCAGATTTCCATGTTTATGGCAGTTTCAAGTACAAAGATAACCTAGTATGAAAAAGCAGATGCTGTATTTGATGTCATGTTCTTAGCTGTGTGTTTCTTCCTGTGGGGTACTGATGTGTGCTTCAGTAAAAAAAATGTATTTCTGTAAAATAAAGTCAGATACTCATAGCTTCAAAATTGGTATTGGAAAAAAGTGGTATTGTAGTATATCATTCTAAAGGTGGAAATTATTCTACTATTCAGAGTGTGCAGTTTTCACTTACATTTGTACATTTTGAACCAACTCAACCTATTTTTGTTCTGCACATTATGCAAAAAAAAAATGCTCAGTATCCTATCTCTGTTGAAACAAAATCTATTTTTTGCATAAACACCACCTGACCTTTACAATGAATGAAAATGCAATGAATATACATTTTATTCTAAGCTATTTTCCCCTCTCCTGTATTAAGTAAACATGAGGGTATATGATATTGTCAGCTATATATAAACTCCTAGGCACTGGCCTAGTAAAATTCCGAGAATACCACAGCAATTGCACAGCAGCCTCACAGCAACAGTATGGGATTCCACAGGATCCAGGTAGCAACCACCTGGAATACTATATCATGCACTCTGCAAAACCAGTTGCCTCAAAGCGCACGTCAAGATTCAAGATGTTTATTTGCAACATCTTGAAATCACCTAGTAACACTCTACATTGGATGCCTTACAAACTGAGTAACACCCAAGCAATCACCTTACAACCATCTACCAAGCAATAATATTCCTTTCAGTTAGTTGTCTTTATGAAGCCATCAAGATTTCATGAAGCACCAAATCATTGCCTACATAAGAAGAGTTGTAACATTTAAAGGAGCTATGGAAGACTATTCAACTAGGAAGAGGACACACACACACACACACAACTCTTGTGACCTTATCACCTTGACATCTTGAGAGGGAGACATTTCTGTGACAACCTCTGTTGGAAAGGCAGTAGGTGAAAACTCATGTTTCTCCCTAGAGGAATCATATACGCTCACACACACACTTTGCCCTTAAGACTAATGACCTGTCCTCACATTCCCTTCAGCATCTGGTGCAGTCCGAGCCACCATATTGGCTACAGGAGCTGAGAAAGTGTCAGTGGAAGTGTTTTTTTCACTTTGGTGAACACACACACAGACATAAACATACACAAGCGACAAACATACATACTTTTCTAGCTTCAGCTGTCTTTTTGTCAGATCAGTCCACTCACTGCTTGTGTTCGTGTGTGCAGCAGGGTCCAGCTGTACCTGTGGTGGAGGACTACCAGTAATGCACACATATACACACACACTTTAAATCTTGGTGTTGAGCTTGTTGAAGCTCGAGCAATAATGAAGGGCAGTCAGTGATCAATCAGAATTTGTGTGTGAGTGTGTGTGTGTGTGTGTGTGTGTGATCCTATCTGCATCTTCGCACATTAGCACCTCTCAGAAACACCTTAGCATGATAAAGAGCTCAGTCCCCATTCATACACACAGTCTGAGTGATTATCATACAGTGTGTGTGTGAGAGAGATGAGTCTGATAGAAGGGAACTGATGCAACAATGCTTTATTTTCATCTTTTTATTTATTCACTCATTTACATTGTGGAGGGCAAATCTAATCTCATTAGCATTTCTTTTTGCAAAGATAACAAACTTCTGTCTTTCTCTGCTTCTATCTTTTTTACGCATTCAAACAAGCCATGCATAAAAATCTCTAGGGAAGTGAAAACATCTTTTGCTTTTTTGTATGCTATTTTTTGAAAAGATCCTATCTTACTGGATTTGCAGATCTACAATAACAAAGACAATTTTAATTGGTTCAAGAGAAATAACACTGAAGGCATGAATAAATAACTTATTTTCAATGGCCCACTGTAGCAACCCACTGTAAAAAAGCGAAGTACATTAAATGCACTTATGCATTACTTTAAGTTAACGGAGCCCCTCCCCCCAGTCTCTTGATGAGACTTTTTCTCCCAGGAGCTAAACATGACCACACACACACACACACAGAAACTGAGCTTTTTAGAGGACCTACTAATTGTGCCCACTTCTACAGATTTTCCTGTGTTCTTGTGATTTTGATTACGTGTGATCCATAAATAAGTAAACACATGTACACACACACACATACACGCACACACTTCAGGTGGATGGTGCAATATCTTCATCTGTACTTCTCTGAGTGCAGCTCGTTGACACACGTTAGACTCCTTCTTTCGCTCTCTCACTTTCTGTCTCACCACATTTCAGGGGCATGCGTGTGATGCACGGGAACGTGGGTATTTACCATTACCATAAACACACAGCAGAAGATGGACAGATAAACATATGCACGGTAAAACACTGCAGCACGAAAAAAAGCCCCCGAGTCCGCCCTAGTACACACACAGACTGAGATGTGAGCTCATTGCAGTGAGGTGAAGTTTAGCTGACTGTAGAAGAATGAAGGCGACTTTCCCTCCGGCCTCTCAGTTCCACAGCGCCCCCACCCCTCCCAAAAAAAAAAAAAAAAAAAAGTTCTGAGGCGCGTGTCACACTCTCAAACGAAGCAGGTACACATTGTACTCGAGCTGTTCCAACACAATTCTCCCCCCCACACACTTTTTTTTTATTTTCGACCTGTTCTTTAAGTAGGAGCTGCTGCCTCCGACTCTTATGGGACTAATGGGAAGTGCTGCAGCTTCGCCTCTGAACATAAGTTCACTGTAGTGAAAAGAGCATCACACTTCTGCGTTTCCAGCCCGCGTGTATTTCTGCGCGAGAGTCGATTATCAATTATGTGCGCTACATTTTCTTCACATGCTGTAGCAGCACCTGTCTGGAAAACAGGAAAACGGTGTTTTCGGAAAGTGCGCCGGTTCTTTCTTTTTTTTTTTTGCTTTGTTGTGAGTGCGCGCCGGGCGGGTCTTTCGCATAGGGGTGTGGTCTAATGGGCGGAGCGTAGCTTATTTAACTGAGAAGCGCCTGAGTAACATCACCTCAGCATTAACAGCGGGAACTTAAAGGAGGACGAAGAGTGAGAGAGCTGGAGTTTCACTGAACATGTCTTATTACGAAGTAAGTCTCACGTCTGATAACTTTTTTTATTTTACTTTTTTACTAAAAGAGCTTAGATTCCCCATTAAAACCCACAATAGTCTAGATTCAGCTAGTGTGGAGTCAATGATGGAACCATTTTATTCAGTTTTCCACTAAAATAAGTTCTCTGCTCCTGTGGAATAAGACACTGCAGTGTAAAGTGTGACGTTAGCTTAGGTGAGACTGCACTGGCGCATCTCCTGTTAGCTGATAGACTAGCATCCGTGACTCCAGCCTGTTTTTGGAGTTTCAGAGAGTTCAGATTATATAAACAATGCATATGTTTCACCCGGCTGCCCTAATGCCAGTGTTGTGTGATGTGTACTAGAGGTGGATATACCCGATCTTGCCACCCAGGAATGTTATTGGTAGTATTATTGTTGATTGGCTGTTTGCTACCTACATGGCTTTCATTGGGAGGCTAATGCACAAAGCAAGCTTAATATAATTAGCCAGACAATTTAAGCCAGAAGTCAAGCCTCTGTCCAACAGGAGAAGAGGTAGGAGATGTAATAGGGGGCAATCCTAATGCTGATTATCAACTTAGGTACTGATCTGTGACCCCCTACCCAACACCACCACTGTGATTGGTGCCATTGCTGCTGTTTTTGTGTTTTGCTGCATTATTTACACCACTGTTTTCTTGTCTCACAGCACATCATCTTTGATGACTTATTCCTGGACAATTCCTCGGAGGCCGAGTCCGGCTCGGGGGAGTTGGGCGCCGACTTCGACGTTCCGTGCGACCGGGCGCTCAGCCACGAGCTGCAAGGGCGCGTGCTGCCCGCCGTCTACGGCCTGATCTTCGCACTGGGCCTGGTGGGCAACGGGCTGGTGCTGCTGGTGATGGGCTGTCAGCGGGGCGCACGCAGCATGACGGACCGCTACCGGCTGCACCTGTCCGTGGCCGACCTGCTCTTCGTGCTGTCGCTGCCCTTCTGGGCGGTGGACGCGGCGCGCGGATGGCGCTTCGGCAGCTTCATGTGCGTGGCCGTGCACGCCGTTTACACAGTGAACCTGTACGGCAGCGTGCTGCTGCTGGCCTTCATCAGCGTGGACCGCTACCTGGCCGTGGCGCGCGCCACCAGCAGCCGCGGCGCGCGCCGCCTTCTGGCCGAGCGCGTGGTATACGTGGGCGCGTGGCTCCCGGCCGCGCTGCTCACGGCGCCCGACCTGGCGTTCGCTACCGTCGACGAGGACCCGAGCGTTGGCGAGGGCGAGGGCGTGCGCATCGTATGCGCGCGGGTCTACCCCGCCGAGTCGGCGACTGCGTGGGCCGCCGCTTTCCGACTGCAGCACGTGCTCGTGGGCTTCGCGCTGCCCGGCGCCGTACTACTCGTATGCTATTGCGTGGTGGCGGCGCGCCTGGCTCGCGGGCCCGCCGGCGTGGGTGTGCAAAAGAGGCGCGCGCTGCGCACCACCGTGGCGCTCGTGGCGTGCTTCTTCGCTTGCTGGATGCCCTACTGCGCCGCCATCCTCGTGGACACGCTGGTGTCGCTGGGCGTCCTCGAGCACACGTGCGAGCGGCAGCGTGCGCTCGAGCGCTGGATCTGCGCCACGGAGGCGCTCGCCTACTTCCACTGCTGCCTCAACCCCATCCTGTACGCCTTCCTGGGGGCCACATTCAAGAGGTCCGCGCGCAACGCGCTCTCGAGCGGGCGTAGCTCGAGCATCAAGATCCTGCCTAAGAAGAAAGGGGGTGTGTCCACCTCCACAGAGTCCGAGTCGTCCAGCTTTCACTCCAGTTAACACACACACACACCTGGGACTGGAGACTGGAACTTGTCAGAATTGTAAATGTACATTATTGGCTTTTTTTTACACACACACACACACACACACATTCCAAATTGTGTACCCTTTTTACTCACCCAGGACTCAAGATTCTTCCATGGATTGAGTATATCTTTGTCATGGCTTTGCTGTGTGCATACACACATTCAGACTTCTCTAACTGATGGTGAATCATGCCATTATGGACTTGCTGTGCAAGCTGCCAGGCTGAGCCTGTAGGCCATTGAGTGGTCGTCCAGCAGCCTTTATGTAAATAGCAGGACACTTCAGTATTAGAAGAGGGACAGAGAATTTAAATTTTTGTTTAGTATATGAATGAGAAAGTGCCTTTTAATACAAATGTCTGTTCACTGGTGGCCTTTTGCACTTATGAACCCATTGCTCTTATTTATTAATTGAAAAAAGTGCTGAATGAATGAAAGGAGTCGATATTAAAGGCCTCCGAATACACGTTCTTCCATATGAGCTGCTATACAGCTGGAGGCCTTGAAATAAACTGCATGTACAATTAAAAATATGGCTCCTGGTTGTGTTTTATCATGTTGTCTTGGATGTGATGTGTGGATTCACTTTTGTGAATCACATTTGTCTTCTATACTGTAGAAAAGATAAGATAACAAGAACCTTTATTAGTCTTACAAGTGGGAAATTTGCAGATGCCATAATGTGTGTTAGATTTCATTCAACATTCATTAACAATGGTCATACATGGGGTGGCCGAAGGGGAGGAGGGAGTTGAGAAGCACCCTGTACTGACATGGGGCCCTCAAAGAACACTGTATAAAAAGTATATTGTATAAATATTGAGCCCAGAACTGTATTACTTCATAGGGGCCCAAGATTTCCTCCATCATTCCACCATCCGTCATTCGACACAGAACAAGCCTTTTATGACAACTGACATAATCCTGTGTAGCCTAGCACCAGTTGTCACAACACCTGGTGATGTGAAGTGAAAAAAGTAGTTTTTATAATAATTAACACTCAGTGGAATAAGCCTTTGTAAATGTTATGTAGCTTTATGTCAGCTGTCATAAAAAGCTTATGTAGCTTTACAAATGTACAATTTTCATAGATGTTATATCCTACATGTTGTCCTAAATCTTGAAATTTTGGGAAATATTGTCTGCCATAAGGTAAAGTCACCTGCCTAAAATTGTGTAGGTCCCCCTCATGCTGTCGAAACAGCTGTGACTGTTCACCACAGTAGCTCATCTCTGGGATCAGCCTCAATGGGCTAGCCTTCACACCCCACATACATCAGTGAGCCTTAGGTGCCAGTCGTCACTGGTTCAACAACTGTCCTTCCTTGGATCACTTTTGTAGGTACTACTGCGTACCTGGAACACTCCACCTGTCATTTCGGTGCTGCTCTGACTCAATCGTCTAGTCTTCACAGTTTCGCCACTTAGATCCTTACACTCTTCCATTTTTCCAGTGATATGTGTAGCCTTACAAATGCTGCTCTTCAGTGGTGTACCCCAATATTTCAAGAATTACTTAATAAACTGTTATCATCTACTTAGAATAATTTCTTGTCAAGATTTGATAACCACTTCTAAAATGCAAGGCATGTTGATTGATTTACTGGAAGATCAGGGCATTAAAAAGCATCTTTTCTCTAGTGGTCACTTTTGGTGGTTGCTTCCAAAACCCTCATTTTCATTACTTGCTCGAGAGAAACGCAAGCTGTTGTTCGACTCGTCTGAGGGGAATTCAAATCTGTTCTGTGATCAGTGCTCTGTTTCCAGTTTACTCCAGGCCACCTGTTGCGAGCTGCTGACGTCTGTCACATTCATCCTGTGAACACAGTGATGAAAAGACTAAAAGACTGGGGCTTCCCTGAAAGCTGAGTCTTCTTGATGCACAAACACACACGTGCACACACGCACACACACAAGTAGCTTCCCCACAATAGGTCTCTAGAAGAGGTGGGTAGAAAAGTCTTAACACAAACACTTGCATCTAAAAAAGAAAGCAATGACGCACAAAGAAGTAAACAATAACCCTCAGAAATAAACTCAAAGCTGCTTTAGTTCAAAAGAGGTGTTTAATTTTATATGAGTCACAGAATAGCTGTGTAAATGCATTCAAGCAACATCTATCAATAGCTTAAGCTTGTCAGCTTTTTCTTTTTTTGTCTATTGGCCTGCTAAAATATTATAGAAAAGCTAGCCATAGTCAGATAATCACAACATTAGGCTAGACATAAAGAAAAAAAGTTTAAATAGAGCAAGATGCAATAAAACGCAACCTAGCTTCAATTCCTTTATTCAAGTCAATATTTTAGGAAACATTCAACTTTAAGCTATTGAAAATTGTCCAAAATAATGCCAGCTCTTCCTTAAAGGGGAATTCCACAGATTTTTTCAAAATCCCTGCATTACTAAATGCTTAACATCTGATCCTTCTCCTTTAACATTTCACATTTGTGTGTGTAAGTGACCCTAATCTGTTATCAGTGTAAACATACTTGCCCATTCAGCCGTATGTGCACATTCTAATCAGTAATGTGATGTGAATGATCCACATTAGAGACAACAAATGAACACACTATCAGCACAAACCTTCATCAGAAAGTTTGTCAGGTTTCATCAGCTTAAATCTGGTCATGATTATGGAAGAAGATGAAAAACAAAGTACCTTTAATGATTCTGCAGTGTGTACTGGTTGAACCTTTAAGTTAGCCATCACTGTTATGCTGCAAACACATAATGATGACAGAATAGGTTGAATGGTCATAAATCAGATATGTGACTGATCAAGGGCTACATAGGAATGTGGCTCACGTTTGATTTGAAAAGATCAGGTCAAAGTAAGGGAAAAACAATCAGAATCCAACTGGTAATGTGAACATTGCCAAACTGGTTAAGATATGATTCTAAAAGATCAGATGGTATTGTGAGGGTAGCCTTAAAGGTTTGATGTAAAATGCTCCATTCCAAAGAAATGTACATTATATACATTAAAGATTACATGTCTAATGACAAGGTTTCATGAAGATTTTGGTTTAAAACTACCACTTTTTAGCAAAACAGAACCTAAAGAGCTTTCAGTTTTATCACTTTTTTACTATGATCAGCATTACATATAAAAGCTCAGATATATGTAGGTTCACCTGTGTTTTTTGACACTACATAAAATGGCTATATTTACATAGACATGGTGACCCCTGTGTTTTCCACCACCAATGTAAAAAAAACTGTTTTGGTTAGTTACCTAACACAGCTTTCACATTAAATTACCCAGAGTAACTTTCAAAATTACAAAATACCACTGAAGTATGCTGAATTCTTTTTAATTGATGGAATTCCCCTTTATGTACTTACTTACAACCCTCAGATATACAACTTTCACATGTGATCTATAATGCATGGAGAACTATCATGCACTGTTAGTCTCTCTATCTCTCTCTCACTGTCTCTTGTTCTCTTTCTTTCTTTCTATTCCTTGTCTCTCTCTCTCTCTCTCTCTCTCTCTCTCTCTCTCTCTCTCTCTCTCTCTTTCTCTCTCTCTCTCTCTCTATCTGGTAGCCATAGCAGAACTTCCATGTGTTTGTCTATTATAGAAGTTGGTAATGTCCCCAAACACACTCATGATGAGTCATCAGTAAGCATCTTGCCTGTGTTACGCATGAATTTGTATGATTATGGAAATATTAAGTTTGAGTGAATTATGTGTCAGACTTTATGACGCAGAAGTAATTCAGGTAAAGCCCCAGGGGATACGCTCATGCCTTTAATTAAAATAGAACAAAACGTCAATCATGTGATATATCAGCTTAACTTACTATTGGCAGAGATATACTGTGCTGTCAACACATCAATAACAATGATAAACAACGCTAGTACACGCCAAACTACATGACCATACCCATATACCCCTAAACTCATAAAAATATCCTTAGCAAATTACAAAGATCCTCACCAGAATACACAAGCATCCTCAACAAACTACATTAAGTTCTTTTAAAACTAAATGAGGATTTTGATTTTAAACTATACAAAGATCACCAAACCACATGGATGTTCCTCATGACAATGCTCACCAAATTACATCCAGAACTACAACAAATTACATTCATTTTCTACATCAAGATAATTATCAAACTACATGAATACCCTCATAAAACTACATTAAGAGTTTCACCAAACTAAACAAACATTCTCATCAGACTACATCAAGAGTGAACTGCATGAACATTTTTACCAAACCAAAAAGACTCTCACCAAACTCCATTAAGAAGATCTTCACCAAACCACATAAATCTTCACCAAACAATATAAACATCCACACCATATGGCAAATCCATCAAACTGTGCCAAGACACCTAACAAACTACATGAAGAAACTACAAGATTGCCAAACTATGTTAAGCCCCTTTAAAAAGTACAGATTTTGTAAACATCATCCCTACACTACACCAAGATCCGCAACGAACTACATGATTGTCTTCTCCAAATTACACAAGCTTCTCACCCAGCCAGATAAAGACCAATCTAAACAAAATCTTCACAAAACTGTCAGTTCCTTAACAAAAACATACTCTCGTGTTTTGAGGGCTACACTGCACAACATGTCCACCAAACTATGCCAAGATCCTAAACAAACTACAAGAACATCTTCACAAACGGAACATATTGAACATGAGAAGAAACATTATGTTGCAGTTGAATTGGAATGTAAATTGGATATGGCACAAATAAAAATGTATATTTAGTTACAGTTAATGAGGAACACAGCTGCATAACTGCACATGTTGCATGTTCTCCTCATGACCTTCAACAGTGATGTTCAATCAGCATGAAGTGGTCGGTGCATCTCCATATGGGTAGTATGCTATGTTTTGAATGCCACTTTTGATTAGTTAAGTTGTATCTGATTATGTTGAAATGAAAACATGACACAAAACAAATAAAAATGAATATAACAGGCGGGTTTAGTTACTGCCTATTGCTGCACATCTGCAAAATTGTTTATATATATTCTGTATACAGAGTTGGGGTCAAAATAAACCTTTGAACCACTAAAAAGGGAGACTGAATGCTGAAGAAATGGACTGCAGCCACTGGGAGCAGTAGGCAACCCAGCCCCCTGTGCTCTGCACTTCAGTGGCCACTCAGTGGGGTCACGTTTCTGAGTGGGGGGAAGCGCATGAGAGGTGAATCCATTGAGAAGTAAAACCCAGGCTCTGCTAAAATGGAAGCTGACACCTGGCCTGGGCTGCCTCATTGAGCCGGAGTAATGGCCTCTAATGTGGAGGGTGAAAGATTAGCATGTCTGAGAGTGTTAAGTGCCTCGTCAAACCTCAGCTCCCCTAGGAGCTGTATGAGGAGAACAGAGTGTTGGGGAATGCCCTTTAAGTACTGGACTTTGGGCTGACTGCTTCTCTTTGTATATGTATACATGCAAATATCATCGCAATCACATTACTGAATCAGTTTTTGTCCATTAACATTTTTTTTTTACAACAGCTGCCCTTTACATTATGTGAACATTCAATAGAAATTGTCTTAAATTATTTTGAATAAACATTGAACATTTTTCTTCTTCTGCTGAAGAGTTTTTAATACAGAGATACAAGGTTTAATTAAGACAGGAAGAATGTTTCTATCAATGTTTAATGTTTCAATACTAAATGAATCAGATATGAAGCATTACAGTGAAGGAAAACAAGCTGGATACTTTTGTTTTTCTCATACTCTCTCTCTCTCTCTCTCTCGCTCTCTCTCTCTCTCTCTCTCTCTCTCTCTCTCTCTCTCTCTCTCTCTCTCTCT